>CAJVRN010000219.1:3665000-3962500 GCA_911728415.1 Lagocephalus sceleratus | reverse complement strand
TACTTCAGATTGTTGCTTCACAACACTGTTGTCATGCGGCAGAGCTGCATCTCCTCCAGGTTCAGCGTGGAGGCCCAGTCGTCAGATCTCTGGAGCCTCTTCAGACTTGGTCTTGGACCTTCCCTTTGTCTCAGAGGATACAGAGTTTCTCATCTTTAAGCTCACCTTTTATCTTTAGGCTCATCTCCAAGAGCCTTCCAGCTGGTCCCAACCTCAGGGCCCCTGTTCTGGATCATCGTTTTGGCTCCATTCACGTCCATCTGATGCACTTCTGTTTCCAGCACAGCAATTAACTGAAGGACCTTCGGAAATCCATCTGCAGTGAAAGGAGTGTCTTGATAAGGCAACAGTATGCTTTAGTAACAATAAATTGGTCTTTAACTCAGTCTAAATCCGGTCCTTCGTTCAAAACTGGAAGACTGAGCTCGCCCAATCAGAACCTGTTTTCTCGTAACAGTTGACCCTTTCTGTTGTCTTCCCCTCGTCTGAAAGGTTCATTTATTCCAGCACAGTTGTTTTTGGCCTTTCGGGCCCATTGAAGTGCCGTTCATCTAATATTGTGAGTTATCGTCTGTAGATTTCTCACACAAATTGACCTCCACATCTGTAAATCTATTACCAAACCATTGAAAATGCTTTTTTTTTTTCATGACTGTCTTCATGCCTTCTGATTGTCATATTCATAAACTGGTCAAATCCTCAAGTTAACCGCATTAGTCTGACCACTTCTTCACTGGGAAACACATTTATACTGGTTTGTACCCCAAATGAAGGTGGGTGGTTGACTTTGCAGGCACTTTTGGCCTCATATGCTGTGGTTTTATATTTACGGTGTAAACTCTCCTGTTGAATAGATTTAACAAACAATGGCAGGACTATTACTACTACTTATCTGTACTTGTTTCAGAGTAAAATGTAGACCTATAAATTTGGACCTGTCATCCTCTGAGCGGAACAGAGACTCTTCTGTTGCGTATCCGTCCTGAAACAGACGGCGGTAAACGATGGGATGTAGACGACGGTTTAAAGATTTGAACGTGGTGTCGGTGCCAGACAACACAGACTTGTGAGGCTCGCGGTGTCATTCATTCCACTTGGGTAGTTAATTCAACACAACTCAACACAAAAAGAGAAAAAACATGAAAGCAGGTTTAATACTCGCAGCCATGGCGACCCTCCATCTCCAGACCACGCTTCGCTTTTCATACAAATGACTTTTCATTTTCATTTTGTAAAGTAAATGAAGCGGCTGCTGCTTAAAGATTCATCATGTCACCTTTGCCTCGCACCACGTCGGTCGGTCTGGGCTGACGGAAGCGACGGCTCGCGGCCGTAGACTCGCGAAACCTCTCCAGGCAGCCGGAGCTGTGGGAGAGGTCTGGAGTCACATGCTCTGCTGACGGCAGCGAATTACCAAAGCCAGCAGAAAGTAATGAACTTTAATCTTTATCTGTTGATATATGGGAATTAAAATATATATTACATTAATTTCAGTCAAATAACCAAAAGCTGCATTAAATCATGTCTGAGCTAATGGAACACTGGACTGTTCACACAAGAATAATGAAACAGAATAATGATGAAACGGGAGGAAATAAAACCACCTGAAAATCTGTAAAATGAAAATGTAAACCCCGGTGTGCCAGATTTGCTTCTAATAATCGGCTCCTGCTGCAAAGCAGAAAACTGAAAGGACCAGAGAGAGTGAACGGTTCTTGTTGTGAGGAGAGTGTCCATTTAGGCCACATCAGCGTCCGTGCAAGAGCGCCGCCATTACAGCCGTCAGCGCGCGTGAAGAATGTGAGAGAGCCGCGAATGAGCTCTCGTCAGAGTAGCGCGTGTGTGTGGGCGAGGTGGGTAATGTGTGTGAGGCTGCGCAGGTGAACGGCTGAGAGACGGGCTCGTCCACCGTGTGACCGTGTGTGGTGGACGTGTGGGGGTGGGCTGGGGGGTCAGAGACAGAGACAGAGGGGTGATGGAGTTAGTACCACTGAGACCACACCACTCTGACAGGGGGGGTCTCTCTCACACACACACACACACACACACACACACACACACACACACACACACAGATTACATTTTTATTTCCTAAAGTTTGAGACTCTTCATGTTATTACTTTTTATATTTATCTTCTCTTTAATCAAGTTTGACTGTGACTGGGTGTTTATAGGTGAAAGTTTGATTAAACTCTGTTTCGTTTTGCTTGTTCAGATTTTTCATGAAACACAGCTTCACGTTTTGTCTTCTTGCGCTTTGAGAAGCATGAAAACCAAAAGCAGGTCTCTGACAAGAGTCACCTGAGGAGCAACATATCAAAATCAGGGGGAAATGGGGTGCGTAGTTAGGAATGAGAGTGATGAACACAGTCATACTTCTGGCTGCATCCAGGCTGCTTCCATTTAAACGAACTGACTCACAGACCTGAGATACGAAAGCTGAAGTCCCTCGGCTGGCGTCACTTTGTTTCATGAGATTTCACAATACTATCGACTTTAATTCCTAATTTTTAATCTCATAAAGAGGCAGAAAAAAAAGTGCTATGATGGTGAAATCAGATCTTTCATTGTTGAGTCTCCCTAACATTGTTTTTTGTGTGATGAAATGAATCTTAAATATTTCTGATTTGTGCCTGAACTCTGGTAACTGCGGGGGTAGGAGGAGGACTCCTTTCTCATTTTAACGTACAGATGCTATCGTGGTTTATAAGCTGTCCGTCTGTCCTCCCCGCTCATCCATCCATCAGACGCCGTAAAGATTATATCACTTGTTCAGAGCTGTTACTGGACGAGCATGAGCGCGTAGCCATGGAAATGTTCCTGTCATACTTCACTTTGTACTCTTATTTGTAGGCCTCTGACAGACGTGTGGAAGAAATGAATCAAGGCTTTTACACTCCGTCGTGCTTCCTCTCGGTGCCCCGTGTGCTTTCTCGTCGTTATTATCTGCCAGCCTTTCAGCAGGGAGATGAATCTGTGTACGGCACCGGGTCTGTGTTCCAGACAGACTACATCTTCTGAGCAATTGCAAGTCAGCAGCAGGACTTACACGTGATGTTATCTCCCACTCCCCTGCAGGTTGGAAATGAGAGTTTGCTTTAAAACAAGAAGGCTACAGTGTTTCCTTAAATTCCATCAAGAACAGTGATTGCTAATCAGCTCATTCAGCTGCAGGGAGTCTCGGAAAGGAGTAATCTGATAAGACAGCGTGTTGAATTTGTGCTCTTATGAGCCCAATCACGCTTGAGGAAAAGTAGAGATAGCCTGTTGTGAATTCACTTTGATTATAGCGCGATGCAAACTCAAATGCTCTGTTGTACTGTTTGCAGGATTGAGCTTAATATTATTTAATCATCAATAAAAAAAAGTTTCAGACTATTGGAACAGCATTGACATTAATTCTGTTAGTAGAATCAGAGCAACTGGACTGGTTGAGTTTCACGAAGACGTTTCGCCTCTCATTCAAGAGGCTT
Source organism: Lagocephalus sceleratus (assembly GCA_911728415.1). Taxonomy (NCBI): domain Eukaryota; kingdom Metazoa; phylum Chordata; class Actinopteri; order Tetraodontiformes; family Tetraodontidae; genus Lagocephalus; species Lagocephalus sceleratus. The sequence goes on along the minus strand of CAJVRN010000219.1, from coordinate 3,959,027 downwards.
CATCGGCTCTGAACTGATGAAGTTGCTGTGGTTGAACTAACAGAATCACCATGACCTGGATGACTGAGAACCTTCACGGACATCTACATGAACGAGCTGATTCAGTTTGTAATCTGTAAAGTTATTTAAAACGTAGTGGGAGTAAAAGTATTTGTAGTTTCTGCAGAGGCCACCGCTGGTTGCTGGTTGGAACCAATCACAGTCCAGGGCGTAGAGCCTTCCCACCAACGGTCACACACACCTATTTATGTATAAAAGTGACAGGAAAACAAACTGTGTTTCTCCCAGCACAGTTACGTGTTACTGGGGGGCCACTGGGCCAATCAAGTTAAGATTCACCACATTTCCAATGACACAAAGAAACAAAGAAGCTGGGGACTGAATTCGTTTAGTCCGACATTTCATTACTTCGATGGAAAGGAGTACTTCACAAATGTTTAGCTGCTCTACAAAGTGTCTTTGAGTAGTCCATCCGAAACTCTCATCGTGTTGACACGTGCACTTCAAGATGTTTGAGCAGCAGCCACGTTGAAGACGAAGCAAACACAGCTGTTTGCTGTTATAATAAAATTAATCAGTGAAATTATGCAAAGTGTGTTCTGTTGTTCATGGTGGGTCATAAACCATAATTAAAGTGATTACATTACACGTGGCTTCAAAATCGATTTCATGTCCAAGATACAAAAGATACAAAAAAAGAGATGTTTTATAAGTTGCAGGTCAGAGTTGGTGAAGCCTCTGAGGCCTCATCTGGGGCGCATTTCTCGTGTGACGACTACAAATTAGAACGACACAGCTGTTAGGGGGTTTAGCGTCCCCTCTTCCCCCCCAGATGAGCCTGGTCCCGCTCAAGGTTTCCTCCTGGTCATGGGAGCCTGGTCAGAGTTCTGAAGTTTCCTTCTACGCCGTCTTCAGTGACAATAAATCCAATCTCACCCACCTTTGTTTCGTGTTTACGTGACAGTGAAGCAGCCGTCGGTGCTGCAGGACAGGTAACTGCTACCATTCACTGACGCACGAACACGCAATTATCATATTGTTTCTGTGCCTTTCCTTCCAAATGACAGAGAACCCAGCATGTTTGTCGGCACCTGCCGTTTGGAGAAGCGAATGTTAAATGAATATACGGTGAAACGGCTGTGAAGCAAACATGTGCCTGCGCTATTATATTGCATAGAACGCTTCATTAGTTTTCAAATGTAACTGGATCGGATGGGGGGGCCTCTCACACACATTTTCGTATGCTTTTGTTTCCAGGAGCCCCAGGAGTCCTATAACATGCACAGCTAAACCTCATTTAAGCACACGCGCGTCCATGGAAGGCAGAGGCATCCTAACTAAACATTACATACATACATCATGTAAATAGTACTTTCACATTTCACCGCTCGACTTTCAGCCCTTTCAAATGACAGAACGCTTCATTATCACAGCTTCCTGGAATGATGGATGAGGTTTTTAACATTCCATCACCGTCAGCTGAAGCTCGCGATGTGACGTCTGTGTTTCCACGTGCATGGCAGCTGTCAGCGTCCAGACATGTGATAATGTGTTAGAGCCAGACTTCTTTAGTTTGGCTGAAACACGCCTGAAAGCACACTCAGACGTCTGTGAGAGCAGAAGCGTTACGCCACAGTCTAGACGTGAGAAGGCCTCTCCTCCCCACAAACTAGGATTTGTCTGAATATGAAGAAAACGACCCATTTACAAAAACAAGTGCATGAACATCATACAGATATAGAAAAGGTGATGTAATCTGAGCTGCTTCGGGGGGGGCTAAGGCCAAAATGATGCTGTCTAGGAAGCAGGTTACCAACCTAAACTAACTAAGAAACAAATAACAAAGGCCTTACCTGCCTAAACAGGAGAAACCTGGCAGCCCACCCTTACTAGCAAAGCAAAGCAGCAGTGTTGGGGGGCGAGGGGGGCGACCTGCAGCCCACAGGCCGCCGCTGGTTGCTGGTTGGAACCAATCACGGTCCAGGGCGTAGAGCCTTCCCACCAACGGTCACACACACCTATTTATGTATAAAAGTGACAGGAAAACAAACTGTGTTTCTCCCAGCACAGTTACGTGTTACTGGGGGGCCACTGGGCCAATCAAGTTAAGATTCACCACATTTCCAATGACACAAAGAAACAAAGAAGCTGGGGACTGAATTCGTTTCGTCCAAGCTGTGTATTTTTCCACTTTGGGTAAATGAGAGTTTGTGAGGCCAACGCTCACGAGAGGTTTTGGTTGGTCTGGAGGTTTTTCACGAGAAAGTGGAATCAAATAAAGTACACGAGTTAGTCACAGCCTTTTGTTTAGCTCTACGTTTTTGTAAATTGACATCATAACACCTGTAATTTAAAATGTGGACTGTACAGCTGTGGTATTCTAAAGTCTGTTTTTTGCAGCTCCTCAATTCACTCTTTTACAACTGATTTTTTCCTTTCAGACGCCTCTGCTTCGACGTTCTCGTGCAAAAACATCAGAAATACTCTAAAAAATCCAATGACAAGTGGAAAATTCAAGTAGTGCACAAGGATTTACAAGCAATCAAAAGACACAAACGTGCGTGTTGGTGGGTTTAGCGAGTGAATCTTGCAGCACTTGAAACAGTACAAGAGGTGAGGGGGTGTTACAGCTTCTCTACCTTCCTATTTTTAAAAAATAATAGTAAATTGAAACCAGAGGACACAACAGGCACAGTGTGAAACTTTAATAAATGTCAAATGTTAAAATGTTGGGCAGGTTTTCTGAGGATGGAGGGTCGGTGCGTCCAGTTTCCCAGTTCAGACAGACTGGTCAGAGTTGATGGAGGTTAAAGGCACAAAAGTGATGAAGGTCAAAGCGAGGAGGAGACATTTGGTCCCTTTGATAAAGCTGCTGATATTGATGTACTCCCTCACAGGTAAAAGAGTGGTGTCTCCGGAGACTCAGCTCCGTCTCACTTTAAATGCCTCTTTCCTTCTCAGCCTGACCTTTCGCCGTCTTTAAACTCTACCAGAGGATCTTTGGGAACACAGGCAGACCGGATCAATGCACGTGGACCGACAGGTTTGAAGAGGAAACATGCTCAAGTGTCGGGTGTCCTCAAGACGAATTAGCAGACGCCGTCTCACCGATCAGGCCTGTTGTCCCAGCGCCGTCACAACCAGCTGGGAAGGCACGCGGGGGAGCGGAGAGGCGCGAACAGGACCCCCCATAATGTCATTCTGTCTTGATTAAAACGGTGGGAATTGGATCTGAGGTAAAAGGCCATGTCAAAAGAGAACAAATGGAAACTGCGGCGTGCGGAGGAAGATGAACGACCGTCTGGGAGATGGAGCGATGAGGTGGAGGGGAAGAAGGGCCGGAAGATAAGAAGGCCACAGGGAAAGAACGAGGGGGTTGCTCTGTTCATCCATTACAGAGAGGAGGGGGCTCCCTCCCAGGGCTGTGGGACCCCGCCCGGCCCACACATGGGGGTGAGCTGGGAGGGCTGGACACGCCCCCTCACCCCTCCTCACCCCTCCTCACCCCCGCCCTGCTCCCAGCCTCCACCTCCACGCTCGGTCTGCTTTGTGCTGCTGGACCTCCTCGGTGGGTTCCGCTCTCCGTTTCCTGCTCCTCCATCTGCCTTCCTGTCTGATCCGCCTCCACCACCACGAACGCTGCTCTCATTTTGCTCCATTTCCACCAAAATCTATTAGTGCTTCAGTACTTTGTGTCCAAAGATTAGATTAAACAGAAGGCAGCTTTTGGCACGTTAGATTTCTGTTAATTACTCCTGGGGGGGTAAGTGATAGATGGGCTCTTCCAACACTTGGATGACAATTAAAGTCTTCCAGATAGATCATTAGTAAAGAAATCATATAAGACAGATGTGTCTTTTTTGTCCAGATCAGTCAAAGATGTCTGATATACTTAATGGACGAATCAACATTTTATTTTTCGACTGCAATCTGCTTTCTTCACAAACGTGTCGATTGTGTAAATCCAACTAGTCCCAGTCTGCGTGACTTTAAATTCCATCTAATCTCCAGAATTTCCTTTAACCAGCAGAGATCTCTGCGTCCCGCTCGACTAACCACAGATTCTGCATTAAAATGGGCATCAGTTGCACCACATGCAAAATCCAGCCAGTGCAGAAGATTTTCAGGTCTTTTCATTTGGAATTACACCCACAACAAACCAGGTAAACCAGTTTACCAGTTTAGAGTTTGTGGTAAACAAACATTTTACTTTTTGTCCTTAAGAAAGGAGACAGAAAAGACTGTGAATGAAAACTGATATAAATTATTATTATTATTTAAATTTCTGCATCACAAACTGATAATGACACAAGTGATGTCACTTATTTACCTTTTGTTTTGAGAAGTGTTCATAAATTCCACAGCCTTTAATTCAAATGTGCATCATTTATCACACTTTTATTTATTGGTTTGATTTAATGTGTGAGTGAAATATATGCTTGAGTCATTTATGGAAATGTGACGGGGCATATGGGTATGAATGATGGAGGAATAAGGGATGAAAAATACAGGCGAGACCAACGTGGTCCAGGGATGAACACATGAGCAACACATGACTGCATGAGCACAAACCAGATACGCTCTCAGTGAGGCTCAGCTGTGAGAGAAAGAGTCTTATTTCACATGGGTAGAGGGGATATCAGCGACGGAGAGACCCTGGAGAGGAGAGAGGAGCAGCCACAGGTAGTGTCCACTTAAATCAGGAACATGAGCAGAAGAGAAGATTCACTAATTGTAGCTTTATTTTAGCGTCTCGCTTTTGTGTTTACTTAATGGTAATTTGACTTTCTTGCTCTTTTCTCACGAGCTTCTTCAGAACTGTGTCAGTTAATTCTTAATTTTGACAAGTGAACATGCTATCAAGCCTCTGGCGATCGCACTCTCTCTCACAAGACATGTTACGTTAATATGTTGTTGATTTTATATGTACAAATAAACCGTTTAAACCTAAAATCACAGACAGGCGGCCCCATTAGATAGCACAATGAGTCAGCAATATATTTAAATGAGCTTGTCTCATAGGCTGACACTATTTGATCAGGCCCGTTCATTCAGTAGGAGGACATGTTGGAGAGACTCCCTCTGGTCTGGGAGTTTTTCCTGCCACTGCTGCTCGTTGGGGCTCTGGCCCTGGCGTTCTGGAACAGCCTACAGACTATTTTGACCAGGACAGAGGATGAAGTGGAATTTGCAAACACCTCAGTACTCTGAGAAACAAGATATGTAGAGGCCTGAGTGGTGTGTGCTAAAATAATCCAGCAGGTAGAGATTGGTGATGATTAAAGACAGAACTAAGTGCTTACTCTGCCTCTCCTTCACACCACTTTTAACATTAGAGTAAATCGGTTACTGAGATGTTGAGAGCGTGGGCTGCACGGGAGGAGCAGAAACTGCTGGGTGACCTCCAGAGATCCTCTGTTGTGTGTGTGTGTGAGTGTTTGTGTGTGTGAAAGAGACTGCAGAGTCTGTTAATAATGTTGTTTTTCCAGAATCCGGAGTAACTGTGTTGGACAAATTGCTTTACCTGCAATTCAAAGAAAACTTTTGAGATCTGGAGCTGCATTATTTTTCACCCCCTCTGCAGAATCGCCAAAGAGGATGCTTTAGGATCATCATCAGTGACCACACACACACACACACACACACACACACACACACACACACACACACAGACTTTGCTACAGATAGAGATTGCTGCTCTTGCGCTGAGACCGTTCCTGGGGGATGTCAAGCATGTGGAACCCATCATGGAGGATGAAATCATTACGGTCCATGTCGAACCCCCATGACACCCCACACACCAACGCTCACATGCATCTCTAGAAAAACTGATGCTTTCAGGCATTTTAGGAATTTCTCAGTCGCTATAAAAAGCTGAATAAAGCCTCCAAACAAAAGACAGCCACACTATTTGACAGTGGTTCATGTAGTCGCTGTGGTGCACAGAAATATTCTGGTCCTCAGATCATCATCATACAAAACAAGACTCCATCTTTATGTTTTAAAAATGTTGAAGGATCATATTTATCTAAAAATTACACTTATACATCTGTACTTTTAAATAGTAACTTGTAAAATAATATACAGTATAACATAATAACTTTAGAATTAGATCTTTTTTTGTCTCTTTGGTCTGTGTTTCATCGTCATCATTGAGAAAGGTATGGTATGTTTACAGGTCATGAATATATCAGCAAAATAAAAAAAACATTGTAAGTAAAAGCAACTGGGATGAAATAGAAGAGATAATGAGAGATGGAGATGTTCAGCGGAATGTGTGACACGTTTGTTCTGCAACAGCTTCTCCATCTGAAAACATCACAGGTGAGTCCTGCAAACCCGTTTGTCTGTTTGAAGACAGTCTGGAGGATTAAGAACTGTTGTCTAAGGTCAAAAGTCTGTTATATTTCAGTCTCTGGTAGTTTGACAGTGACTCATAGACAGTGAGCAAGTTTGACAGCCTTCACTGTTTTGTAGCTGAAAATGTCCCAAGTTTCACTCAGAATTTAGATTTTAGATGTTGTCTTTGTTTCTTTGGACTCAGATGAACCACAGAGATGTTGTTTACCAATAAAACACAAGCATGCTGCAGGAGCATACAACAAAATATTATATAACTGCCTTTCACATTTCAATGACTTCCCACAATAACCTCACAACATCCGAAGCTTGGGGTGATTTTAAATGGACTATTAACAACACATTGAACACTTCACCTGGCGCCTGGTTTAAATGTTGAGGAGGGTTTTAATCCTCAGCTCATTAGTGCTCTGAGCAGTCACACTCCACACCTATTTCAGGTGAAGGATGCTCTTCTGCAAAGTCATTAAAAAATAAGAGTTTTAAAGTGGTAGTAGTGATCAAGCACTGGTGGAGTCTCAGATTATTGTGTCTCAGCAGGAGAGCGATCCAGTCATGGCAGTCTGCAAAAAAAGGATGGATCATTACAACTTTTTGAAATTGGCAATTTACACATTCCCAAAGTGTAGGACACCTGGTCGCAGTCAGGGGGAGAACCATTTCATAACCACTTGTTTTTCCAGGAAAGAGAAGAAAAAGTAGCTTTTGTTCTGTTTGGGCTTCCCGTTAACACAACTGGAGCGACGTGGGAATGGGCTGGAGAGTGGAGCGTGTTGCTGATGCAAAAGCAGCCAGATATGCAATCTGAGAGGGAGGAGAGAACCTACACAGGCACAGGGAGGACATGGAGACTCTCCAGAGAAAGACCCAGCCTCCATCCCAACCAGGATTCAAACCCAAGACCTTCTTGGTGTGAGGCGACAGTGCTAACCCTCAAAGAAATGCTTTTTTGCTTACTTTACTGAATGTTTAAAACAATTTAGGGACACTATATTAAAAAAAAAAGTGTGACATTTTCTTCTCAGAATTCCATCTGAGATCTGAGATCAAAGATGGAATTTTGAGCTTAAAGCCAAAGGCTTTCCTGCAGGGAATCAAATTTGGTGGCCTACGAGATTGACTCTGAAGCTTCCAGGACCAAAGATAGAGTCTTTGGTTGTTCAATGGATCCCCGAGGACACTGCTTCATTAATGGAAGAGACTTCTGAGTGGAGAAGATGTGTGTTGATATGGCCACAGATATGAAGGAGGTTGACCACAAACGCTTATTAACTCGTAGCACGTTTGTTATTTTAACCTACCGGACAATGTCCGTGAGTCTGTCGTGGATCTGTTATAGAGCCAGGGAGACGTCCTGATGATGTCGTTTTGTTACGATAATTTAGGACTTCCTGCTGTGTGGGGCGCTGATCATCGGAGGGGTGGGCAGCGGTTTGATGCTCATTCCCTCACACACCCCCACTTGCTCTGTTATTCGTTCTGCTTTTTTCCTCTCCTGAACTGTGCACACTTTTCTGTTCTGCTGTAATAAAGATGATTGGGTTTGTACATGTGCAGGTATTGCACTCCTTAGCATAAATTAGCCTGCTGCTTTAACCATAAACAGCACAGTGCTCACAAAATTAGTCATTAAACGTGGCTGTAGTCATCCCATTGTCTCCAGTGCGATCATTGTTTAAGAGTAATGGTTTCACTTCAGTCAATGGAAAACAAAGGGCGCAGAACCCTGTAAACTAGATGATAGCAGGCACAATTAATTTTCTCTGGAATCTGTCTCACAGTGAGAGCAGGCACGGAATATGTACGGGTATCTCCAAAAACCTCAGTTTAAGAAATAAATACGGAACAAGCACATCAACATTTTCATACGTCTCTCCTCCATGAATATCTAATTTCTGCAAGTATAGTACAAAAGCTAGGGATTTTGGAGAAACTGAGAGAATGAGTCAGAAAAGGAAACACGGAGAATAAGACATCACATGAAGACACAAGAACAACAGACAAAGAAGCTTAAATCTCTAGAAGTCTTTGAGTTGCTGGACTCCTCACAGAGCTGCCTCACTGATGAAACCTGCCAGTCCGTTGGCATATGTACACGACTTCAAAGCTGACCATGCTCCGCTTTTACATCACAACCAGGCCAAGGGAAGTCGAAGATGATTACAGCGAGACGTCTGATGTCTCCTCGCGCAGTGGAAGTGGAACCATCCAAGTGGGCGATGGCGCAGTGGACTTCTGAAGCCCAGCCTGCCGTAGAGCTGTCTGCTGATAATGAACTCACCTTCATGACGCTCCAGCAGACAACGCTGAAGAGGCAGGAAGTGGATCCTAGGACTTGAGAGATGTTCTCAGCCGTACCCTGCATTAATTTAATGAGCGACGCACACTTGGTACAAGAAGGAAGGCAACACCCCCCCCTCCATACAGTCTCCTGGAATACATTTTCTTAAATGTGTAAGGAGGAAAGAACATAAGAAATTGCCCCAGGGTTGGCTGTGATGACCTTGTTGAGGTTTGTGAACCTGGTGGATGCAGGAGAACCACAGCTAAGTCTTCCTACAATTGTAGTTGCTGTGGAAGGAACAGCCAACTAAGAACTTGTCCAAAAGCAGATGTTTGTCATTGACTGCTGGTGGGAGATCCGCCATTATCACCTCCCCAGTCCGGAGGCATTGACCGAGTTGTCAGCTGATCTTCAACATCTTCAAAAGGTATGCTGGTCAGCTGCTGAAAAGGAAGACAGAGTTAGTTGTTAGCTAGAGAGATCGTTGAAATTGACTTGCAGAAATGCGTCATCTTTTAAGAACAGACAGCATCTTTGTGCGATTTGACGAAGACCAATAATGATCACACGCAGAAAGGTTCTGCACACAGTTTTATTATGACAACTTCTCACTATAACACAGTTAATAGTGGAGAGTATTCAATGTTCTGAAGTAAATACTGAAGCTGTTCTGATGATTCTGATACTATCTTGCTCTCATAACTAGTTATATGCTTGTTACTCATGACACTGTTGAGATTTAATAAACAAAGTGACAAAAACACTACTTCTCCCTACTTTTTTTCTCAGATAGGGTTGTGACATTATCGATAACGTTACTCACTTAAGGTGCAGTAGATTATTTCACTTGTGCCAGGAGCTAACTACCTCTTAGAGAACAGATTTTAGTGCTGAGGAAAATATTAAATGAGAGAGTCATTTCAGAGAAGTGTGTGCCACAGTTGAGTTGCTCGCCTCTCTATTTTTCCCCTGATCCCGCCTCTGCCCCGCCCAGCCACGCCCACCTCATCAGTCTGCTCTGCTCAGCCGTGCACACAGGTGCCGCTCATCTTGGCTCGTCAGCCCAGCACATCACCTTCAGCAGCTCCACGCTCACTCCTTTTGCCTGATTGTTCCTTGAGAGACTTTCTGGTTTTCTACCCTCTGACTTCCTGATCCTTGCCTGTTTCTGACTCCCCTGCTGCGTCTCCCTCCTGCTAGGTCCCTCGGTCCCTGACACAGATGTCAACCTCTGGCCTCCTGATTACCAATTGCCTGTTTCAGACCGTTAGCCTGGTTACTTTGCTGCTGCTACCTTCTCCTCGTTGGCTCCTCTGCCTCTTCTGTCCTCTTCCTCTTCTGTCCTCTTCATCTCTCTGCTCCTGAGCCCCTTCCTGTCCCAACTGTCCCCCTGTCTGCTGACTTTCGGTGAACTTTGGAACTCATTCTGGTGCTGTGTGTTTGTACTTCAAATGGGTTTGTACACCACCTATTATGTGAACATGTAGGCCCTTTATTGGTACATTTTTGATACATTGCATCACATGACACTGATGGTGAGATTGGTGTCACCAGGACAGTGCGGGTGGACGGATTGAGGACAGTTGGTGAAGGATGTACCCTCGATCCATTTAAAATGACCCTCACTCCTGCTGAAACACACAAGGCAATGTGCAGGATCCTTTTCCCGATATTTCCTGAAACTTGCTTGAACAGGTGTGGGATTTCTTGTAGCAGAGGTGTCTCTTGTTGTGGGCCTGGACACGCCAGTGTGTCCTCTGACTCAGACGACACTGAGTGACTTATCCACAGTCGAGTCAGTGCACAGAGATCTCACCTTTATGAAGCACAAGAAAATAATAGACAATTGCTGTCAAATTGTGTGACTGGGATAAGTGTCATGCTTGCATTTAGATGTGTATTCAATGTTCTGATTTGAACACGATGTACAGATCAGCTGCAGAAGTGCCCCCCCCTTCTTCACCAGGAAACAACACAAGCAGGTTTACACCTGTCCTCGGCACTGCAGCCTTGGGAATGAAAGCGTCACTCTTGGTCTGATTTTGTAACTGAAGACGATGTGGCTGTGTTGTAGAGAATGCAAAAATCATTTAGTGGATACTTTCAAGCAACTACAATTCCATTACAAACTACAGCAACACTGAGGAAAGGTTTTACCTGACCAAGATTCATGTAAGAGAACTGGATCAGACGTCTGTCCAAAAGCCCCCAGTGAAACGACCATCATCCAGGAGAGTTTGAAATACGTTCAACTGCACTCTGTTTGTGAAGGGTGCCTCACCATCCTTCAATGTGCTGCTTCACTGCGCTTCTTCCTCTCTCCTGAAATCTCTCCGGACATCTGCCTATGCAGGACACTTCTCATTATATAACTTGCAACTGCTTGCTGTTTGTGGTGTAGGCCTTCACCCACCCACCTTGTGGATCAACCAGTTTGATGGTGTCTTGTGAACTAATTCATCGCTGAACTGCACAAAGATGGTGCCACCGATAACCCTGCATCTTTCCACTGCTCAGAACTTCTTCCATGTCCTCCTTCTTCTTCCTCCTGAAGAGAACGTCTTCTACAAGCTCTCTTTGAAGTTGTGACCACTGATCACTGTTTGTCTGCTCATGTGCTAAAAAAGTATTTCCTTGTTGCTGCCACAAAAGCAAAGAGCGAGAGGTCACTAAATTATTGTAATGAAATAACAAAGATCAGAATGGACTCTAATAGATTCATGACAGACGTGTGGATGAAGCTCACAAACGTACCAACATTCATTTACATTTAACATCCTTCATATCTCAAAGCACTCACCCTCTGCTCTTTCATGCTTCATGCTCTTGTACGCCCCCAAACTCTTTTGAATTTTTTTTCCCTCTTCCGTAGACAACAAAGTAACGTTCTAAATGATCTACACATTGGACAAGACTATGAAATACTGGTGGACTTAGTCTGTGGTGTGAGTCAGACAACACCAAACTAACTGGCACACGCTGGAGGTCTGGACCCTGGAAGTTAAAGTGGTAAGATGGATGAATGAACAATTAACAGATCATCATCTAACAGAGCAAAGATTGTCCAAAGCGATTTGTATGATGCATGATCTTTTCCTGAAGTCCATAATCAGTTCTTTAGACTTTGTTACATTCTGTTAAAGATAATTACCCTTGCACCACTGAATACAAGCGGGTAGAAGAGTGCCGTAGTCATGGTCAGCATACTTCAGCTGGTCCAGGTTAAGGTTATTCGTTGTGTTCACTATTCTAAATCCAGGGTACACAAAATGATTCCTTCTGTCTCACCACTGTGTGCTGTCACAGGGCACGTAGTCCCACGCCTTCTGCTTGCAAGCTCTTCAAGGGACCTGCTGCAGTTCACCAACCAGCCTGAGATCGAAGACCATCCCACCTCTCCACCCATCCAACCCACCCTGATGGGAGACAAGCTGGAGTGGAACTCCGCCTCAAAGCTGCTAAAGAGAAACTTTAGGTTTTAATGTTGCACTACAACCAGGTGTTATGTTGGTTTTGATTCACAATAGTTTTTCAGGTTGAGACTGATGGCCCTGATCTGATGCGGGGGCGGGCGCAGTCATAAATGATGATCGTGGAATGATAAGTGACAGGAATGACGGCTGAGACCATCCCTTAATTATGCTGCCTTCATGGAACGTAGGCTGTGTAGATGCTAAACTACACTGGCACACTGTCAGCCAAGTTGGTCAACACATTACAGCAGAATGTGTAGTTCAACACCCAAACCGTCAGTCATGATGCTCCTGAAGTCCTCATGCCACTGTGAAGGCAGCACGCCATGGCTTCTGCTTGTGCATGCTTCAACCTGCGAGCACCATTATTATTTTAGTGAATCTAAAAATGCAAACACCTGGTTGTATTTGAGCATCAAAAGCCAAACTTTCATTTTCAGATGTTAGTTTTTTATTTAATTCTAATTTTCCAAGGATGGAGCGGCTCTAAAGTACATCTGATAGACTGACAGGCTTCATTGCAGCGCTGTGAGGTTTGGCCCCCTCACTCGAGGCCTGGTCTCAGGAATAGATCAGTTCTCTTTATTTCAAATCAAGTGAGATATTCTCAGTTACTGCTGTTCATTATGTATGCATACATAATGACAGTTCATAAACAATTAATGCACACAAATCATGTTCACATAGCAAAGCTCACATTCATTTTTAACAAAACTGATGCTTTCAGGCAAATGTGCTTTTATGTATCACATCTGGCAGAACTATCTTAAACTCATTATTATTTCAATAAGATAATTAGCAAATCTGCAGTTTTGGCACAATAACACAAAAAGCAACTTGTCTTAAAGGTGAACTACGTAATTCTGCACAACATGAAGGTTTGCCTCAAATCTGGATCCCGCTGAAGCCCTGGAAAAGTGTCTGGAGTCAACGGGTCCTTGCAAAGGCTAAGGCTGCACGCCAAAAGAGAAGCGACCTGGTTCTCACTGATCGGGGGGTGCTTGATATGGGGCGGCAGTGAGCCGCTCCAGTTTGGCTGAGTGAAGGTATATTTTAGGAAATGGCTGGGACACACACACACACAGGCAAAGATAAGATGCTAAGATGAACATAGTGTAGCGTGTTGGGGCAAGGTTGTGTTTGTGTTTGGAGAAGGAGTGGAGGAGCCCACATGCACCCCAGCAGTCCTCATGTTTGGGCATGAGCTCCAACTTGCTGTTCGGGCCTCCCCCTGAGCCAGAGTTGGAGGGTGCACCCAGCCTGGACTGCCTTTACAATCTGCGGGAACGGCTTGAGCTGGTGCGTGAGATGACCAGGAAGGCCCTCTCTGATGCTGGGTTGTGGCAAAAGCGGGCTTATGATTCCCGTTGGAAAGGACAGGACTTTGCCCCAGGGGAGCAGCTATGGGTCTGCAGCCTGGAGAGGAAGAAGGGCCTTTCCCATAAATTGATGAGCCAGTGGGTGGGACCTTGTACTGTGCTTGAGAGACTGTCAGATGTGATGTACAGGGTGCAGCTGGTCAAAAGGAATCATGTGGTGGTGCTCCACCGGGACAGGCTTGCACCCTACCACCACTTGGCCTGATCGGAGGGAGAGGTGGGGTCTGAAGACCAGAACACTCACCCACCCACTCCACCACCTGAAACCACCAATAGGCCTTCTGAGACCACATGGTGACAACGCCGGCTTCCCCAACACCTCAATGGGTGTGTGTGTGTGTGTGTGTGTGTGTGTGTGTGTGTGTGTGTGTGTGTGTGTGTGTGTGTGTGTGTGTGTGTGTGTGTGTGTGTGGGGGGGGGGGGTATTTACTGCAAACTTCAACAGAGGTGATGTCATGGAGGATGCATAGTTTAATACTTTAATAATATATGGTATGCAGTTCAAAACCATCCCTGTTGCTCCGTTCATGCACATACCTGTTTGATTTCCTTGTTCCTGTCAGATCGCAAAGCTCAGCCCAGTTCTGCTGCTCAAGCCTTCAGTCTGACTGGCTCCTTCATGTGGAAACGTCAATCTAAGTGAGTTCAACCTTTCTCTTGTTTTAAAACAGTTTAGTGGATAACAGACTTTTTTTCTGAGCTCAGACATCAGTATAGGACAGACAGCATAGAAGTGAAAGTGACATTTATTATTAGCCCGTTAATGGAAGGGGGTAGGTAACAGAAATAACCTGCAATAAATGAAATCTGCGAAGTAAACAGCTTTATTTTTTACAATTATTACATGTTTACATGTTTTAAGGGCTTAAACCCCCTAACCGCACACCTTTGTACACTTTTCTCACAGGCATTAACATTTTATTACGGTTCTCTCTTATTTAAACACTGCCAAAGTCCACACTTCTTCTTCCGCCTTTTGCGTGCGACCGCAGGTACATTTTCCCCTGCAGTTCAAGCCACAATAAAACTTGGTTTAAACTTAAAACTTAAAAGCTTAACACCTGGTTTCGGGTTGAAAACATACAGCACTTCACAGCCACACTGGTGGATTGAACATGGCTAGATGAACGTGTTCATACTGTATGCTGTAAAAAAAATAAAAATACACTAAAAACCCTTGAAACAGTGAGACCGTGATAGGTGAACCATTTCACAGTGAGGGACCACTGTGGTTGCCCTGAAATAATATGACGTGAAAGCACATGACAGGGGTTATAAGTGCTCTGAAACAACTTCATCATGGAAAACCAGCAGCAATTGTAGGTGGACCACACACTTTTGATTTGACTTTAAATTAAATGTCTTTGGAATGGAAACCAGCTCCAACTCTAGTACCCTAGACTCTATTTTGTTCCTTTTGCAAACATTTTCAGACCGATCTCTAAGGAAGTGAGCCTCATGCTCAGCTGAATATGAGATAAATATTACAACATTAAAACGTTAAACATTAAAAGGTGACACAGATTGCGCTTATGGAAGCGAACATGGTGTGTGTGTACTTTTAAGACAGTGTGTGACAGCAATCAGCAAATTTGTGAGTGTTTGAAAGGGGAAAGTTAAAATCTAAATGATTGTATTTGTGTGGAGCAGCAGCAGCAACATCTGTAGAGAGGAGTGTGTGGAAGCAGCGTTTGACATTTATTTTGAAATTCTTTGGACATCAGATCTGGACATCAGCAAGATCGGCAGTGAGAATCGCAGCTTCAGCCCCGACTGGCTGACAACGCCACTGTATTGCTGCCTTGTTGGGCTCTACATACGTGTGTGAGCAGCTCTACATACGTGTGTGAGCAGCCCTTCAGCCGGATGAAGCTTGTGAAGCACACGAGCCCAAGTCATGGATCAGCATCTGCAAGGCACCCTTCTTCTGTCTGTGAGCAGTGTTATGACTAACCCTAACTAGCCCTAACTAACCCTAACTAACCCTAACTAACCCTAACTCACGGATGAGCAAGGCACCCTTCTTCTGTCTGGAGCAGTGTTGTGCCTGACTTTCAGAAGCTAGCTTCAGCCCAGCAGCACCAGATTTCTAATCTTTTCAGATTATATATGTGAAAGGGTTTAACAGGCTGGAGAAGGTTTATCCAAAAAACAAACCCACATGGACTTACAGACAGTTTTATTCATAAAAATAAATAAAATCCATTTTGTATTTCACTGTGCTGCATCTTTGCTGTCATCTCTGATAAAATTGATGCGAGTTATCAGAGGTGACACAGACGACGAATCCTGGTCTGTGATACTACTGGCTATTATTATATAAAACATTCTGTCATTCTGATTATCATTTTCTCCCAACAGGTCAACAATCTGGTCATGGCAGCCTCTAAAAAGAACACGGATCATCTCAAGCAATTCTTTCGGACTTTGAAAAGCTCTGACGAAGTTACTATACAATACAACAGCTGGTCAGAGACATACAATGAGGTCAGTAGACAGAAAGTCCTCATCCTTCAGGTCAACTGGAGAAATGTGTGAAATATCACATACTTTCTGAATCAGCAGTGAGGGCTAGGATAAACATTCTTCTTTTTATTATTACTATTACATTGATATATTAAAATACAAAAGTGTCATCTGTATATAGTATCAGTAGGGAACCATTGAATGCAAAAATAAAAAAGAAATGTTTTGCAATTTTGTGTCTCAGTTAGACTGTAAAAAAAAGTCATTTTAACCTGATATGTAGCTCTTGATTCTAACATCAGACATCTCCAGTGGTTAGCACTATTGCCTCACAACAAGAAGGTTCCTGGTTCAAATCCCCTGTGATGTTTTCCCATGTCCACATGGGTTCTCTCCCACTCTGGCTTCCTTCACCAGTTCAAATAAGTGCTTCTGGGGATTAGGTGACTTGGCTAATTTAAGAGTGAATGGTTCTTTATCCTTGAATTTTATGTAGTTATATAGCACCTTTCTGTGTTCATTTAACATTTGTTTAACAGGATATGGACACATTGAACTTCAGCGTGCCAAAGGCAGCTGCAAACTTCCTGCATGAAAACTTCTCTGGGAATCGTAACGAGGTTCTGGTTCTGGATGTCGCCTGTGGAACTGGAAAAGTTACTAAACAGGTTCCTAAACACAGAGTGGTTAAGTAATGCAACATAATCACACCCCACATGCACATGCACACACACACACACACACACATTGACAAATGTTTTATCCTTCCATTTCTGTGTAAAACATCCTTTATCGTTACATGAACATTCTTCTGTGTTCAGCTGTATGACCTGGGCTTCAGAAGGTTTGTAGGAGTCGATGGCAGTAAAGGGATGCTGGAACAAGCTGCCAAGACGGGCCTGTATCAGGATCTAAGACTGGCCAAACTGGGACCTGAACCACTTCCAGCACAGGAAGGTATATTATATCTAAATCAACTGGTGGGGGGTTACTCAGTGAAATATATCTAAGAACTCCTGTTGGAGGGTCAGTCTCAATGGGGGGATTGGTGCTCACAACCCCCCTCCCTTGCTGTGTACTTTACATTTATCTAGAAGACTGACTAAAAGACCACCACCCTAACCTGACAGTGGGACCATGTTCCATCGTAACCAAGCTCCTTGGCCAGGCTCACACCCCTGTAATCCACAACAACTGTTCTGGTCAGAGAAATGGTTTATGGCAGGCTTCCCCTGGAGTGGACGGCCACTCCGTTTGCTACCAACTTGCCTCCTATGTGAAAACCAGTTCCATCGCAAAGATCAGGGGCTCTGTTCTTTTGTGAACTCATCAGCTGTTCTCTTGGTTTCAGATATGTTCGATGTGGTCATCCTTGTTGGTGCTCTTGATGTTTTTTATATTCCGGTTGGTGTGGTCAGGGAGCTCTGCAGTGCCACCAAACCAGGTAACTGACTGACAGGTGACAGCAGGGCTCATTCCACCATCAGTATTGTAGTATAAGATCACTTGGAAAAATGTAAATCTGTGCATTTATTACCCACCTGCCAGTACAACCAGATCAAAGTGACACTGTGTCTTCAAAGGAGGTTTGGTGTGCATGGCAAGAGGAGACCATGCTCTTACCAGTGACACCATGCGGTACAAGAAGGACTTTGAGAGTGAATGTCAGCTGATGGAAGAGGAGGGGCTCTGGAAGCTGTTTAGAATCAAACGTTTGGACAGCTATATGACAGACCTGGAACTGAATCCTGAGACCAATGTTGTTGAGGAGTACGAAATCGAAGGGACCGTTTATCTGTACCAGAAATGCACAAATTGAACCTCGATACTGAATCAATAATCATCACCAAAGCATGTGTAATGACAAACAAAATAAACTCTACAATTCACATCATTCAGTGCATTGAACATGTTTCTATCGAAGGACCGAGTGGTATATCAGATTCATCCTGGAAGATATAAAAACCCAAGCACATGATCAGACAGAAATCACAATCTGAGCCAGTAGAGAGTTTTACTTGTAAGTTTACAAGTAACAGCTTGCACCAACTGTAACAGCTCGCCTCAAGTCCCGACCTGCCTCTCCCTGCTTGCTTCATTTATTGGGGCAACATAGTGGGCAGTGACATCTGAGGGTCACTTGAAGCCTGGTACTTTTCCTCTGAGCTCTTTCCGCACAGGAATTTTATCTCATGGCCATGAAGAGAGTTGTTAAGACCGTGGAGGGAGTTGCTTTACATTTGTGAGCATAGCTGATAAATGAGTCTCTGCTCTTCCCGCTGCATTTTTTTTCACATGTTAGAAAACTTGCGTGAATGAGAAGCAGCCAAAATAAAGACTCTGAGTGTGACAGAGAACAGTTTTCCCTAAATGCTGGACATCAGTCCTGTTTTATATGGTCTACATAATCAAATTCAACTTCAAATGTGTTTGAAATTTCAATTTCAAACGCAGTGTCGCAGACCAATCCCCAGACAACAGTTCAATGACACCATGGACTGTGAAACTATCTGTGAAAGTGTCTGTGATGCTGTAATGGCAAAAACAAACCCTGGACTTTGTTGATCATTATCCTTGTTTCAACCTAATTCAAATTTATTAAACTGGGGTTTAAAAAATGTTATTGTGACTATCATGCCGGTTGGCAGTGATTTCCATAATTACCAACCTGCTGGTGTGTTTAGGTCAAGATGAGACTTTTCTGTCCTGATATTAATTTTCATAGATGGAGGTTCTGGATGGTATTATGCCTGAATATTTGGTCCTCCTATGATTAAAATTAATGATGAACACTTCAAGCTTCTTATTGTGGTTAATAAGAATTCCATTAAACTGGACTGACCCAAAAAGTGTGTACGCAGGGAAGCCTGAATAGTAACACCATGGTAACACGCTCTTCATTATGCTTCTAAAACACACACACACACACACACACACACACACCAAAGTTTGAGGTCCAGCACATCCAGAACCGCTGACAGAATTCTCTAATGACTTATAGGACTGAATTTGATCATTTAGGTTTATTCAAAACTTTATATCAACCTAGGTTTATGTTAACTTCACATATTTATAATTGGAGCAGAGCACTAATATTATCTCCAAATGTGTTCTGGGTAATTGTCATCAACCTAATTTAATGATCATCAGTCACTTGCCAGCAGCATGGGAGCAGGTCATATAAACATAAAAGTGGAGCGACAAAATGCAAAGAAACACCAAGAAAAAGACAAATTACTAAAAATGGACACATATTTTTGAACTAATCTTCCTAGAGATAAGCCAATACGGGCAGCTGCAGCACGGTGGGAGCGACAGAATTACAGGTCCAATGCTAAATCACCGAGAATCCCTCAGATGGGCCCATGCAGACCCAGAGGTCCATTTCCCGCTGATAAGCACAATCGGTGTTTCTCAGAAAGTTATTACAGCTCTACCACTAAAGTTGGGATAAAACTTCCCCTCAGCTGGATGTGCTACTCCCCAAAATTAGACTGTTGCTCCTCTGAGCCTTGCTGGCTTTTTACCAACTGTAATGCACTCTTCCACAACAATGCATGGCTAAATGGAATAAGAGACTGGAAAGAGGAGGAGCACCAGGATCTCCTCAAATCTGTCCGGGTGCAGATCAGTTGAGGAGCTGTTGTGAACAAAGACATGGGCGGTGCAACAGGTCCGACCAAAGTCCAGATATCCAGGTAAATTAAGTGTTTTAGGGTTTAGAAGCAGCTTGAACTTGAATACAAAATTCTGAAAAACAATAGATGTATCAAAATGCCGTGGACAGGTTTACGATGAATGGTGTGCATTCAGGCGCAGGCAAGATTAACAGTGGAGGACCCATGGCCGTTGCATTCAATGCACTGCTCCTAATCTCAGATTAGCTCGGTGGAAAATGTCCCTGGAGTCACCGGCAGTGGAGCCCTTCTCTGATGCGATTTCGGCCAAAGTATCAAGCGATGGCTGCTCCTCAGTGAGTCAATGAAACATACAAAATATAACATTTAAATGTCCATGTCCCACGCGCTGGGAGCCCTGGTCAAAATATCCCCCACCAGTTACAAAGAAGAGCGGAGCAAGTGCGTTCCAGGATGCCATGAGCAAAGTTTCCTTTATATTCATGAGCAACATGCAAACCAAGATTCTGGAGAGTTTAAAGTTATTGGGAAGACACGGATGTCCTCAAAGCATCCTCTCACAAAATGCCACCGGTGTTTTGATGGAGCGATTTGATGCAGCTGAGGCTGCTGCTGCCGATCTAACGGACAAATTGGGACGTCAAACGCAGTTTGAAGTCATCAGAGCCAGAAAAGTTGAGCATCACTTTGACGAGCAGTCTCCTCACTGATGCAGAGAGAAGCCTTCAGGTGAAAGTTTTCAAGGCCTGTTTGATATCATCATCATGCAAATGTCCAAAAGGTTCACCAAGTGAAATGGAACTGTGAAGATACCTGAGGCTACGCCCAGCGCATCGGTGAGGACTACCGCCGGGACTCGACCCCAGCTTCCATGACTGCTTTCCTTTAGAAGCTGCCTAAGGGAGCAGGGAGAGAAAAGTTTGAAAAAAAATGCTCATTGTCAGTCGCCCAGCAGTCACATCAACATTCAGTGAAGTTTGCACAGAGATTCTTTGATTTTTGACTCTTTCAAAGCTGAAGCTGAAAAAACAGTTGAGGGCGATGGGAGAGGAGAGACTGGGTGGACTGGGAGGACTGGGTGGACATGGGTGGATGATGTTGTCCAGAGAGAATGACAGAGCCAAGAAAACGGATATAGAGTGCATCGTGTGAGGTGGTGAGGCATCTGCGGGGAAGCTCATCTGAGGAGACAAACAACAAAATGTGATGTCATGACTGGATCAGAGGATGTTGATGGTGAGCTTTGTCAGAGGTGAGGGGGTTAGGTAGGATGGGCCTGTGTCAGAGGTCAGGGGGTTAGGTAGGATGGGCCTGTGTCAGAGGTCAGGGGGTTAGGTAGGATGGGTCAGAGGTCAGGTGATTAGGTAGGATGGGCCTGTGTCAGAGGTCAGGGGGTTAGGTAGGATGGGCCTGGGTCAGAGGTCAGGGGGTTAGGTAGGATAGGTTTGGGTCAGGGGGTTAGGTAGGATGGGTCAGAGGTCAGGGGTTAGCCAGGATGAATCTGGGTCAGAGGTCAGGGGTTAGCCAGGATGAATCTGGGTCAGAGGTCAGGGGGTTAGGTAGGATGGGCCTGTGTCAGAGGTGAGGGGGTTAGGTAGGATGGGCCTGTGTCAGAGGTCAGGGGGTTAGGTAGGATGGGCCTGTGTCAGAGGTGAGGGGGTTAGGTAGGATGGGCCTGTGTCAGAGGTCAGGGGGTTAGGTAGGATGGGCCTGTGTCAGAGGTCAGGGGGTTAGGTAGGATGGGTAAGAGGTCAGGTGATTAGGTAGGATGGGCCTGTGTCAGAGGTCAGGGGGTTAGGTAGGATGGGCCTGGGTCAGAGGTCAGGGGGTTAGGTAGGATAGGTTTGGGTCAGGGGGTTAGGTAGGATGGGTCAGAGGTCAGGGGTTAGCAAGGATGAATCTGGGTCAGAGGTCAGGGGTTAGCCAGGATGAATCTGGGTCAGAGGTCAGGGGTTTAGGTAGGATGTGTCAGAGGTCAGAGGTCAGGGGGTTAGGTTGGATGAGTCTGGGTCATGGGCATTTTGGAATGGTAAGGGTAACTGGCTGGGTAATGCCTCCTCACTGGTGATGGTTTCCTCTCCTCTCCTTTCCTCCTCCTCATTAAGCAGACTAGTTATGCAGATTCCTGTGTAGTTTTTCTGCCCCCCCTCTATTTATTTACAGGTATCGCCGCCGTCGGAGCTGCATGACAACATCTGGCCCGCCGACCTGTTGTATATTGTATTTTTGTATCTCTGTGTATGTTTTCTGTGTTCTGTGCCTCTCCTCTCCTCTCCCTCTTCTCCCTCTCCTCTCCTCTCTCTCTCTCTACCCATCTGTCCATCATCAGGAAGGTCCCCCTACATGAGCCTGGTCCTGCTCAAGGTTTCTTCCTGTTAAAGGGGAGTTTTTCCTTGCCACTGTTGCTTGTCTGGGGTTAGGCCCTGGGATTCTGGAAAGCGCCTTGAAACAATTTTGATTGTATAAGACGCTATAGAAATAAAGATTGATTGATTGATTGATCATTTCTATGGAAGTCCTCACAAAGAGAGAATTACAAGTATGTGTGTGTGTGTGTGAGAAAAAAGATACAATCAAAGGTTTTAATATTAAAGGGCCAGCCTTGATCTTTGATCAAAAGGGGCTTTGATACAGAGCAAACAAACCTTATTATAGCTGCCTGTATAACACTGTGTGTACTACTATACTGCTGATCAACTTTTACCCTCACCAGAACCTTTATAATAATAAACTACACTAATATGTCACAACCCCAGGACCATTGCAAGAACATGAAGAAAGACATGAACAAAAGAACAGAAGAGACCAACAACTCAGGGTAAGCTCAGTGAGGAGGTGAACTATTGACTACGGGCCAAAAGCCTGGACAAACCAGAGTGTTTTGAGGGCTGGTTTGAATTCAGTGTTGGGACAGGACGTGTGTGTGTGTATGTGTTTGTGTGTGTGTGTTAAAGTTCAGTTTGTACTGTCTTGAACATTTAAAAATACACATCTACAGTATTTGACAAACAGGACAATTGTTTTGATTCAATAAAGTACCAATAGGATTTGATGTTCTCAGACAGGATATGATTTATCCTCGTATCAACACCAACCAACAGTGATGATCGTTTTCTTTTCATTCTCTCCATCAGCAGCAACTTCTCTACACTCCAGAAGGCTGCAAACGCCTGGAGACCTATGAGGGACGTTACAGCTGGGATGGATGCAGAAAGCCTGAAGACCAAGGAGATGCTGAAAACTCTCCAGTGCATCCTGAACAAGCTAACCCCTGACAACTTTGAGCGCCTGGTGAAACAGGTGACGGAGCTCTGCCTGGACACGGAGGAAAGGCTGAAAGGTGCCGTCAACCTGGTCTTTGAGAAGGCCGTGTCGGATCAGCACTACTGCGTGGGTTACGCCAAGCTGTGCCAACGGCTGGTGAACGTAAGTTGGTCACATCATCACAGTCTTCATCATCTGGTCCAATCAGTGCATCACGTAGTGATGAATGGAGCAGCCAATCTGGATACTTGAGTAGTCTACAGAGTACTTTCACATCTAGATGTACACGTGGACTTTACCAGACACCTTTGTTATCTGCTCCAGCTCTGATGGGGACTCACAATTCCTTGTTTGAGGGATATTAATTATTTTTCCTTCTTTTTTCTCCTCAGGTAAATGTCACGTTAGAAAATGGAGAGTGCCTCCACTTTGTGAAACTTCTGGTCCGTCGTTGTAACAGCGAGTTTCACAACAAGCAGGAAGCTGATGGAGATCTCCTCAGGTCAGAAGAGCTCACCAACAAGGCTCGCCGCCGCTACCTCGGAAACATCAAATTAATTGGTGAGCTCTTCAACCACGGCATATTGTCAGAGGACATCATACACAGCTGCTTCAGGCACCTCCTGAAGGACCAGAATGAAGCATCTCTGGAGGCTCTGACCAAGATGCTCCAGACGGTGGGAAAAAGGCTGGACTCTGTGAAGGACAAAGTGAGTAGAGCACACATACACGCACACACACACACACGCATGCACACACACACACACACACGCATGCACGCACGCACACATGCACGCACGCACACACACACACACACACACACACAGACTTTTTTAACCTTAACTCATTCTGTTTTTCTTCTCTCTAGTCCCGTGTGGATAAACTCTGCTCCCACATTATCAGGATCATCAAGGAGGGACAAAATTCGGTGAGAACCCGATTCCTGCTGGAGGATGTGTTGGAGCTGAGAAAGGTAAGTATCATCTAAGAGGAACATGTATGTGCATCAGAACCTTTTCATCTACAGTCTCTGTACTAATCACGTAAACGTCACCATCTTCAGAATAACTGGGTCCCTCGTATAAAGCAAGAGGGTCCCAAGAAGATCTCAACCATCCATAAAGAGGCAAATGGGGACACCAAGAAGGAGACACCTCCAAAGACTCCCAGGTATGTCAGAGGACGGTAGGAGGAAGAGGATATTGACAAATGTTGTGGCTGTGGATTTGACCTGGTGTGTGTTTGTGAAAATGAAAAGTTTATATTTAAAATTCAATAAATAGTGATAGGATATGATGACACACATTCTATCCAATAGTAGAAAATGAAAGAAGCTGACTGGATATCAGCCCCCAGAACCCAGAACCTTCTCATTTGTCCTCACATCAACACCAACCAACAGTGTTGATCATTTTCTTTTCATTCTCTCCATCAGCTCTGTCACACAGAAGTCGTTTGCACCCATCACGGACGACAACAGAAAGCTGTTTTCCACCCTGGTGAGTAAACTACTTCTCAGCTCTTCAAATACTTGAGGAAATCGTTGCTGTTACACCACAATGATCTATAGTTCAAATAAAACCTGCATCATTTTCTGGTTTCTATGAATCAATTTAAGTTTTTATGTTTTATTAAATATAATTTCAATTATGTGTTAACATATTCTTAATTATAATTTAATTTATCTTTTGAATATAATTCCCTTTCTAAAATGTGAATTCTTCCTCCCTTTGTCTAGTTTAAGACCCCTGAGGAGCCTCAGAAGACCACCACCACTGTCAACACTGAAGCCATCCAAAAGACGGAAAACGTCTGGAAAAGGCTTCGTGTTGACACGGAAGCTGAGGTGACGATGCTGAAAAAGAAACATTATCTAAGATGAATATTTAATTGTATGAAAACCTTTTTACAGACTCTGTATTAATCATGTAAAATTTGCCATCTTCAGCCACAACAAGAAGCTCCTCAGAACATTGAGATTGAACAAGAGGAAAAGTTGGAGATGAAGAAAGAGACGCCTCCCAGGACTCCTTCTCCAAGGACTCCTTCTCCAAGGACTCCTTCTCCAAGGACTCCTTCTCCAAGGACTCCTTCTCCAAAGACTCCATCTCCAGAGAAACCTTCTCCAGAGAAACTTTCTCCAGAGAAACCTTCTCCTCCCACCACGACCCTCCACAAGGCAGCAAAACCCTGGAGGCCCAGAAGGTTTCGTGATGACGCAGAAGCTGAGGTGATGACGCTCAAAACACAATATCTAAGATGAAAAAACATTCCTCAGTAATAATCATGTGAAATTTGTCATCTTCAGCAAAATCAAGAGGGTCCAAAGAAGATGGATGTGGAGATGGCTCCAACAAAATCAACTGTAGTTGCAGCAGGAAAGAGAGACTGCAAAAAGAAAGTGACATTTGAGGATGAGGAGGAAGGTCACATCAAAGATCTGAGAAGATCTGAGAAGCTGAAGGAACAATGTGAGTGCTTGATGCTGTCTACACAAACATCAGGAGGATATAAATACCATGGAAGTCTACTTTATAATCTCAAGCTTTTCTTTCTGCAGTTGAGCACAAGAAGGTTCTTCCTCCTCCTCGTTTTTCGCCTCCAAGTTCACCATCTCCTCCTCCCTCTCCATCTCCTCGTCTTCACCAAAAGGCCTCCTTAGGTGAAGAAAAGCTAGAGGAGCTGAAATCAGGGCTGGAGAGGCTCCTGCTGGAAAAGAGGTCAGAGCAGCAGGTCATGGGATGGATCCAGGTCAGTTCCTCTGCTGCTCAACATCTTCACACACGTGTAAGAAGTCCTCAAACGTGGGATGACAGTAACAGTTTGATTGTTTCCTTCTTCAGAGCAACTTTGATGGAAGGCAAACGGCATCCAGGGAGTTGGTCCAGACGTTGACAAAGTCAGTGTGCCGCTCAGCTGTGTCTTTGTGTAAGTACGACTGCCACCGTGTAGAATCTGAATGTGTCCAGTCAGTCAGTCAGGTCTTAGAAAGAGCAGCTAAAGTTGGACTTGAGGTCACCGTGGTGCTTCCACCAAGCTGGTGTGATGAAGAGTGTTTGTGCTTTCAGGTGGAGCTCACACGGTCGACTTCCCTCAGCTACAGTCAAGATCAGGAGTGCTGAGGAAGTACCTGCAGGACCACCACGCACAGCTGGAGGCCCTGAAGGCCCTGCAGGACCTCATGGAGGACATGGGACACCCCAAACGTGAGTGTGTGTTCTTGATGTGCCTGAAGGGGCGCCAGAGTGTTCCATCAGTGTTGTGTTGTCAGACTTGTGTTTTTGTGTATCAGTACTGACGTCTCTGTTTTGTGTCTCTGCAGACCTGCTGTGGATGTTGTTTCTGTCCTTATTAGAAACAGACATCATTGAAGAGGAGGTCTTTCTTGAATGGAAGTGCTGCACTGAAGCCCAGGAAGGACAAGAGGCTACGCTGAAGTCAGTCAGTATCTTCTTCGATCAGCTCTGAGCAGCTGTAGTCCTCTCAACATCTGGACTAGATTCTTGTGATTGGTGCTTTAAAGTTGGATTTTTCAGAAACAAATATATGTAAAATAAAAAAAAATCTATAATTGTATACTCTTAATTTTCTTCTTGACTGCACCTAAAACCAGCAAAACAATTTCAGGAAAAAAATGATTCAATGTAAAATTGTGTAGATTTGAAAGAGGCCACATTTACAGTGTGTGATGTCACCTAAAGTTTGATAAAATAAAGAGACATGGGGCTGGTCATCAGCAGACACTTCCAAAGAGCCTTCCTCTGATGATGGTTGCATGTGTGGCGGGCGATGGCGTGGGCCGCTTGCACCTGAAAATGCAGCATGGCTGCTGAAAGGCAAGTGCAGGTTTGAGGGAACACTGTTGGTGCAGCAGTCCAGGAGTTGAGCTCTGGATTCACATTTGTTTGTCCATCCAGACTGAAGAAGCACGGGGGAGCCGCTCTTTCTTTATTCAAGGATCCTTTCAGCTAAATCTGTTAAATCATGTGTCTGAATGCAGTTATATTTGATACATATTCTTCATTTTATTTGATTAACATATGCACGTGTGTGTGTTAACAGAGAAATTAATTTAAAGCAGGACGTTAAAGTGGAAAGAGTTTGGCATTCTCCTAAACCTGACTGCCTTCTGTCATCACCCATGGACAGACTCGCCTGGACCCCACTTATGGAAGCATATGTGCTCATGTACTTCTGGTGAGGGTGTCCTATTGCTTGTTTCTTGAGCTGCTCTTGTCTTCAGCCCCCTCCACCCAGTATTGTTCCTTGTCCTGCCCATCTCATCAGGAGCCTCCACTCACCTGGGCTCATTAACCGACTGATCATCGGTCATCACCAGGTTACCCACCTGTTTGGTCCCCGTTCCTGTCGGCTGGTCTTGCCCTCAGATTGATTACCTGATCTGGTTCTGCTCCAACCCTGTCTGCTCGTCTGATCCCCAGAAAACCACCAAGCCTTCTGTTCCTGACATTGAGTCTTCAGGCGGTAAGTGCAGTTGCTGCTGACCCCTCCCCTTCCCTCCACTACCTCCAGAGGTAGTGTTATCTGGCCCCTCCCCTTCCCTCCACTACCTCCAGAGGTAGTGTCTCCAGCTTCTCCACCAACAACGTGGGTTCAAATCCCCACTAGACGCACTGAAACAAGGACAACCAAACAAGCCTTTTAGGCTTCCCCACTAGATAGTCAGTGTCTCCAGTCTCCCCAGTTGTGGGACAGGTTCATGTGTTGGTGGGGATGGTCTGAATACAGGAGTGTCCCCACTTTGGCTCAAATAGAAAGTGTGTGTTTGTGTTAAGTGTCCCCAGTTGTAGGTTCGTCGTAGGTGTTGGTGCCTCTGCGGGTTTGGATCATATGAGTAATATGTAGGTTTTTACAGGCTCTGTCACAATACCCATGGCCTTGTCGTGTTGTTTTATTGCTTTTCATTAGCAGGTTTCTGCTCCTACCATCTCCTGCCAAATTATCTGAGATGTAAATATACTGGATTCATGCAGTCACTCATGAGTGTAACCACAAACTAAAATCTGGACAAAAACAGGTTTGGTTGTTTCAACTATTTTTAATGAAAAATAGTTGAAACAACCCAACACCCTCGGGTTGAAACAACCTCGGGAAAACTCGATGGAAATAGCTTTTCTGTTGTGGAACAGGCTCCTGGAACCAGGCTGGGCTGAGCTTTGACGCCGTTGAGACAGACCAAGCTCCACACAACCTCAAATCCAACAACAAAGACCAGGAAGGATCCAGCAGATACCTGTGCCCAGGGACGGGCGGCTGGTCGTGGGCAGAGACCCATCAGGGCCCGGCTGGGTTGGTGCTGGATGAGTGGGCCTCAACCGTGGCTGAAGGTGATCCAGGTGTGACTGGTCGGTGGGTGATGAGGTAGAGGAAGGTACTGAGAATGTGGTGAGAATGATACAACATGAAAGTTAATGTTAGAAGCAGCAGCAAGTCAGCCTGAAATTATTTTCCATGAACCAGTCAGATAAACTGGGTGGTTGAGGGGTCTCTGCAGCTGACGTGGTTCTGCTGGTTCATCAGGTCATAATCTTCAATCTATAGTAGTTTGTAGCTGAATCCTCGCCTGAAAGTGTGGTTTCACTGGAATCGAGCAGGAGAGAGACAGATCAGATTAGATCAGCCTGTTGTGGAAAGATGGAGCTCACCAAAAGGCAAAGATCTCAGTTCACCAGACGCGCCATGATGCTCGTCTATGAACGAAAGGACGGGGTCATGAACACAAGCACCGAAAGATGTCTGGGCCCTTCTGGGCTCAGAGTACATCTGCTGCTCCACTGCATCGAGAAAGAAAGAAAGCAAAAGAAGTGATCCAGCTCTGATCCAGCTAAAATATCTTTGACTTCACTGAACCCAACGAAGCAGCTATAAAAACATAAGAGCAATAGAAAGCCCAGGCCAGTGTGCGTGGTTAGGAAGAGAGATTGTTGCACTTTTATTTTCTAAATTGACTGATGACTGAGTAAATGTCCAATTAAACTGCTTTATGATAGCAGGATGTGCTCCGCAGGGTGAAATATTCATGAAGGTCCTTCAGATGGATCTGTGCTTAAAAATTCTTTTCATCCCTCAGCCCGAGGAAGTGTGTCAGATTAGTCTCTCTGTGGGTTTCTGTCGGTATGTTCTTGTATACGCTACATCGTGAGCATCAGAATATAAGTTTCACGAACAAAGTAATGTCCTTTTTGGCTGATCCTCACAACTTTTCGGTGGCGTTTGGGGTAAAAAGTTGCCTTTGTTTAGTTGGGAAAGAACAAGAAAAGCAGTGAAAAAGTCTCGATCCAACAATTATTCATTTGACGTCACGGCTTCAACTTTGCGGTCAAGACACAGACTTTCCTCAGCCTCCGACCACAGTCACAAGCCGTGTTTCTGATCATTCATCACGACGGATCTCGACCCTGCGTGAGTTCAAAGGTCGATCATGGGTGGGGCACCTCTGTGGCGGATGGGAGCGCTCTGTGCAGAGAAGAAAAGGAGCCCCGTGGTGGCCCCAGAGTCCAGGCTGACTCTACTGTCTGTACTTCAGAGAGGGTTTGACGTGTGTTAATTAAACAAAGCGAGGCGTGTCAGTGCGTAAACATCGGTCAAAGTCGAGGTTGGGGCCTTAAAACGATTTCAAACTGAGAAAGGAACTTAAAGGGATCAAACCTTTCTTGGGGGCATCGTAGATGGTCAGGGACGTCACATCTTCGCTCTTCAGTTGCGCCATGCTACATTTCCTCTCATCCTTCCCGAGGGTCATAATTGGGCCCGACGACCATCGACATTTCGACCTTAACTTGTTGGCCGTGACATTTGTGTAGTCTGATCCCAGCTGTAGGGTACGGTGAGACATTTAATGGTTCCAGGAAGGGGCTGAGGAATGTGTAGGTCACTGAAAGTTCTCAAAAAGATAGCAGTACAACTGAGCGTGTGTGTGTAGGTGTGTGTGTGTGTGTGGTATATCCTTCGTCAACCTCCATGAAGCTGTGACTCACACCCCTCACACGCCAACACGAGTGGCTGAGCGCCGGTTTTATTGATGCTGTTGTTGAATCAGCGTTCGGTGACGTTAACGAACAGACCTGCAGTTTTACGCAGCAGACGACGTCATCGCGCTTTCTGCTCAGCTTCCAGTCAGTTTGTTCCTCGACCTCCAACACGATT
Source organism: Lagocephalus sceleratus (assembly GCA_911728415.1). Classification (NCBI taxonomy): domain Eukaryota; kingdom Metazoa; phylum Chordata; class Actinopteri; order Tetraodontiformes; family Tetraodontidae; genus Lagocephalus; species Lagocephalus sceleratus. The sequence goes on along the minus strand of CAJVRN010000219.1, from coordinate 3,928,996 downwards.
CGGTGAGGTTGAGCTGTGGGGGCCTGCTGTCACGTCCCAAAGCCGCTACTTCACAGGTCTAAAGGGGCTTCAGGTACAGAAGCGAATTAATCAGCAAACATCCCAAAACAATCATATTGATTATGAGGCTCATTATTAAAGGCACAGAACCAGACCTAAATGTGTGTTCCTGTTCACACTTTCACAGCTCAAACAAACCCACGGCTGAGCGGGGCTGGAGTGACTCAGCCCCAGCGATCAATCGATCTTGATTCCATCTGAAGCCAATAATTGGAGCAGATCCGCCGGCTTTGTCGGCTCAGCAGTCATTGTGTTTACTTACACCACACTGACTTCCCCTGGGTTCATATATGCTGCACACACACACACATGCACACACATACACACACACACACACACACACACACACACACACACACACACACATACACACACACACACGTCCCTCCATCAGTGTGTGTTTATATGTGTGTGTGCGCGAGCTGTTAATTCACTGTTCCAATCACATGTAAATCCATTCATCTGCTTGGTCAATTTATTAGATGTTCCTTTCTGTCATATTATTCTAAAAATAGTCAGACCTGTCTCTTTTTCCCATTTTACTGTTTGTCCTGCACATTTGTGTTGTTATCAGATAACAGTAATGATGAAGCTGATCCTCTGGGTGGTGAAGATCTGTGTGAAGCTGCCCTCAGAGTTCATATATTGGTCCTGATGAGTTGCAGCGTGTGATCCTCAGACGCAGCAGTGAAGACGCAGGACAGCTTCTCTCTAACATGCTGCTGCACAGCAGGAATATAAGCGCTCTTTATCAACAAAGATACATTGACTGCATAATCTGCATAACTCAATATTCACCTGGTATGAAACACACTTTGATTTATGTTACTGATCTTTTCTCCTGTGGTGATATTCTGATAATGTACCCCCAATGATATAAATTGTAATTTAATAGTCACTTTGTTGTGGATCGTGGATTTAATCACTGGATACAACAGTTAGAATGTTAAGTGCCCTGTACAGGGTGACAGTGTCTTTTTTTTTCTTTACAAAAAACCACCATGGATAAAGGTGCTATTTCCTCACGCCAGTTTATTTTTGTCACACCAGGTTGGTAAAACCTTAAAAACCTGAATTTTCTTGTATTTATCCCACCGTGTTTCAGCTGAATTATGTCCATTATCTTGCGATTGTGCAACACGGTGTGAGTTGTGATCAGCGAGCCAGAAAGGCTCAGAGAGTCTGATCCTCTGATCCTCCCTCCATATTTATGAATCCAAGATCTATCTGTGTTTTCATATTCCACGACTTCTGCTCGGTAAACTTCCACATGCTCCAGCATTTCCTCTGAGGCCGTTAATGCGCCTTTGTGTGGGTCCATACTGGAAAAAGTCCACGCTGATTGGCAGGATGCTTTTGTATTTTTGGAAATGAGCTGCAGTCATGTGCCCAGAATGAGATATCAATTTCAAACACCTCGGTATAATTGGAATTTACCAGTCATCTGTTTTGTAAGTGTGCACACGGATCAGTTGTTCATGCTGTGCCACATTTTAGTGCAGAATATTGGAAAGTTCCAAATTAATATATGAGAATCTCTGTGAAATAATTTAAAAAGCATCCATGTGAAAATGGGACTCTAAGCGAGCCCTCATTTGACCTGGCTCAATAAGATCTTTTTCCAATATCGCTCCCACACCTGAGGCCTTGGCTGCCACCAAAATTACGCTCAGGCTCCGCCTGGAAGCCACGCCTGACATCCGTGGAGACAGAAATCACAGAGGCACACGTGAAGGCAACGGCGCTCGAGGCTGGGCCCAGCAAAGCTTTTGTTGTTATTAAAAAGCAAAAAAAACACACACCAACAGATTGGTAAAATGAGGAAATGTGAGAAGAACAGCGGCCGTCAGGAGCCACATGTGACACGCGTTGGTTTTAATAAAGAGATGATTAGTCTGGGTGTGGGAGGACAGCAGAGCTGCAGAAGAGAACCCCGGAAATAAACAAAGACAGAGGGAAATAGTTAAATATTCATCGCCCTCACCAGACAGGCCGGCCTTTTCCTGCGTACAGGGGGAGGTGGCGGAGGCTCAAACATGGACGGAACAGCGTCAGATATAAACGCTCAACGCCCGCTCACACCTCGGCGGCTCCTCCGTTCGTCCAGTTCGGATGGGGGCGATGGATGGAGAAGCCTTACTTCCACCATGGGATTGCGACCCAGAGGTTTGATGTCAGCAGTGTTGAGGTTCTGATTCACGGTGGGCCGGGAGGACGCAGCTGCCAGTGAAGTGTCTCCATTAATTATCTGTCATTTCTAAATGTTAACAAACGAGCCAGCTCGGCGTGGCAGCTGACAATAAAACTGATTTGTTGGATCAATTTCCTCAAATGCAAAAAGCACCATCGACACCGAGGTAATAACCATACCGAGTTATTACCACGGATTAATAGAGCTTTAAATGTGCTCATTAAATCCACATCCGCAAATCCAGATGACAGTCGTCAGCTGGGACGGCGCTCTCTTCCGTTTCACAATGTTTTGGGGCTCCTTGTGGAATTAGAGCTGCTGCTGGAGCTCTGAAACGCTGACATCGTTCAACGTTTATGCCTGACTGGAACGATGAGCCAAAGGAGGTGGTGTTAGGATTCAAACCTGTTTGTAAGCAGGAAAACTACGAGATTATTCCTGTTTTTCTATTCAGAGCTGAGAGGATTAAGGTGGGAGGGATGATTGGATGGGATATACATTTGTTTCTTTATTCAAATCTATGCATTAAAATGGACGAAGGATTTGGTCATTGTTCACATAATTTTAACATGTTTTATTTACTCTTCTTTTTTTTTTTTTAGATAATTAAAACCTGGTTGGAGTTTTATAGAGAAGTTTCCTTCATACCGGACACTTTATTTTATTTGATCTAAGCATTTTCTGAAGACATGCTCATGAAAAAAAATCAATCAAAACAGCAAAATTGAATTTTGTTTTCCTTTCTGTCAGTAAAAGTAAGAAACTCTTTCATTATGCCACAATAAGTGGAAAATACTCGAAATTCAATAACACATATAAGAAATGATTTTCAGCTCTGAAGGATGGACTTCAGAACATCTACTCAAATACTCCCTGTTTCTACTTCACGCTGCATTTGACAAGACAATATTACAAACTATTTTTTTTAAATTTTGGTCAGAAGAACGTTAAAAATATCATATACATATACCGGTATGTGTGCGCACATTTATGCCTCTCACACCCACACACACACACACACACACACTCACACACACAGACACACAGACACAGACACACCCACCCACCCACACACAAACACACACACACACAGACGTGGACTGGCTCATTGGGCCTGTCCTTCTTGCAGTGTATTGGATAAATTCATTTCATTTCTATTCCTAAATGGTTCCATAAATTTACATCTCTTCCTGCTTTTCATTCTTGTCTTTGTTTTTACCCCTTAACTGATATTGGCTCCCCTGAAACATCTTATGGAGGCTCTCTGGAAGCATATCATTGTTTACTTTGTACATAATTTGTGCAGTTTTACAGTCACCCAGACCAATGAAATTTAGGGCCCCTGATTTTATGAATAGTATGTTTGTATGTTCACGATAACCTGCACGGTTGATTATTCTCATTGCTCTCTTTTGTAATATAGAAGTTGGACTTGTCTCCACACATCAAGTGATTTAGTGTCCTATGAAAGCGCGCTACAGTAGATGTAATGAATTTCTGTTAAAAATGTGTTTTGTTTTGTTCAGCATTGAAGAGATTTCGATATTTTGCTCTTGATATGATTTAAATGTTTTTGTATTTCCAGCTTGATTTATGATCTATAATAACACCTAAAATGTATTTCAGTGCTATCTATCTGGATCTGTGCTTGACTGGCCTAGAATTTATCAAAAAGGTTTCAAGTTCTTTTCCCACACTATCCAGAATGTGCCAGAACAAAGTCAGTTTGTGTCATCAGCAAAAGAAACAAACATTAGAGATTTGGACACATTAATACGTTGATATAGAGAATAAATAACTTTGGACCCAGCACTGGTCCTTGTGGGATCCCACAGGTGACCCTCACCTTGCATCATTGATCATATTGAAGTAGCTCCTGGTCCATGCTTGGCCTCTGATCCCAGATCTGTCCAGGTTCCTCAGGAGTATATCATGGTTGATGCCTTTTTTCAGTCAAATGCCTTTTTAAATCTACGAATACTCCTACTGCGTATTCTTTTGGTCTACCAGCTCCATTACAGTCGATCGATCGGTCTGAAATCCAAACTGATGGTCATTTAATAAATGTTGTTTTTCTGAATAATGCTCAGGTCTATGGATGAATAGTTTTTCAAGTATTTTTTAAAACTGAGAAAGAAGAGGTCTGTCATTTGAAAAAAGGTGCTTATCTCCATTTTTTTAATATCGGAATGACTTTTGCTGTTTTCATTTGGTTGGGAAAACTACCTGTTTGTAGTGGCTGGTTTGATGGTTTGATGAAAGATTAAAATAGGCAAAAAACTTTATATAATTTATTCATTAATTTTGTGTTTTTGTAGTCAGAGAGGTCAGTGTCATGTCTCCTACAATGTATAGCAAATACGGTCCATACATTTGGTTTTCCTTTCATCTGATCTCTATTATCAGAACATCCACACTTGTGTTGCTGTGTGACTGACGTAAATCTACTAGAATCTAAAGTACCAGGAACTAAAGATCTGTGCTGCCTTTACTAAAAAGACAAATGTTTCAATCAATCGATGAAAGGCGGCTGCTGGGTTTTTCTTTATTGCTGTAATACTACTACTACTACTACTACTACTACTACTACTAATAATAATAATAATAATAATAATAATAACAATAATGATAAAACTGATAATAATAATAATCTGTTGCACTTGATCAAATGGTGAAAAACAAAAGTTTTTGATCACATCTGTCTGTTTGCGGACAGCAGCAGCAGCAGCGTTCTGTTCCCTCTCTGGATAAACGATGGAAGCCATTAAACTGCACCAGTCTCAAAACACATTCAGTGTTATTCATCATCAATAATCTAAGCAGGTTAAAGCCAAAGCCCTGCATTCATTTTGTGCTTTCTGACAGTATTTGTAGTCGGTGTGAAGCTTGGGCCTGACGTCTGGCGAGCTGTCATGTCATCCATCTTCATACAGTCAATTTGTTATTGGTCCAGAGATTGTAGTTGCAGTTTATGAAATTAAGCTGCCACAAGTGAAGGTTAACGGGTCCGACACTGGATTAAATTTGAGGAGGGAAGGTAGGAGGCTGATTTAACACGTGGTGCTCAAACCAGTCCAAACCGGTATTAGCATTTTCTCAGGCTGCCCTGACCTGTACACCATAAATATCCTGTCCACAGAGAAAACAACACCCCAAAAAGCTCCGGGGCTTCACGTCCAAATATGCAAGATGACAAAGAGCGTATTCGTGTGGATCACCTGGGGGAGGAGATGGGGCTGTCCTCACCTGAACCCAGCGTAAATCAGGTGAGTCTTCCTCTCTACATTTCACCTACATCACTTCCTTAAGCTGCTTTCTTCAAAATCCCCCCAGCAGACAAATCCCTTAGTTCTTTTATTTATTTTTAATATAACTTGGCTGTACCACTGTCCCGTCTTTTTAAGGTAAATAGTTCAGTTGAATACATTCCCTGACACTGTACCTTTAAGATTTATCTCCACAATAAACTTCCCCTCTCTTCTTGGAGTAAGAGCCGGAACCTGCCTCATAGTTAATCTTCTAGCAGTTCCAGGGTAGGTCGTCGCTTTTAACTGCACACAACCTGTAGCGTTTATGTTTTAACAGACAGGCTGGACGAGTAAAAATGTTCAGAGCTGCTTTTCTGTCATGGTCCAGAAGGATGAGACACTCTGACAAGGTCAAAGAGGTGGTTGGTAATAGGTTGGGCCAAAAATATCCCCCGTATGTATTTTTCTGGTGTTACATTATACCGGATAAATATACATTTTTTCCTGTTTTCTGATGTGGAGATTGAATTGGGTCTCCTGTCACATCAGAGATTACAGACAAACAGCTGACACGCTGCAGCCGATGACCTCTATCTTCTCGCCGAGCCCTCCTTCCTCGCTCTCCTCCTGCGGCGGCTCAGACCGGAGCAGAGCTCTGACGCCGCCACCGCCCCCTCGCCTCAGCTCAATAACGACGCCCCGCAGCAGCGCAGGTAATCAATGCAACTATCAATCAGCAATCACTCAAACATGACTGAGGACACTTCTCACTCTAATGACCGACAAATGTTGGCCTTCACAATCAGCCGGCGACACGCTGCCTCTGATTTCCACGCCGAGCCTCTCCGACGTGTCCGGAATGCGGCTAAAAGCAGGAATGGCGGATTAGTTTTTGCACTTTGCTTGGGAAGTCGTGCCGTTTTGCTTTGCTGCTCGTCCCCCCGAGGTTTTCGTCCATCTCGTTCCAGACGAAGTGTGCTGCTTCCACTTCACTTTGCTCTCCTCTCTGACGTCATTGCCCTCAAACAACAGCGAGTGCTCCATCCACGACCTTCTTCTGTGCGCTGAAGATACCTCACATCGTTACTTTAATGACGGGAAAATATAGTGTTAATGCACGAATGTACCATTTAGGGATTTACAGCCCCTTTCTGCTCCAGTTGTGGGCTCTTAGATGAAGATGAAAGTGTCCTGGACTCGACGGGCCACGCCCCGGCGAGAGGTTCCTCCTGTGAGAAGCCCTGCTGGACACTTGGCTGCTGTCTTCAGGAGCTCTGAAGCTGATCTAGCTGAGGAATATTCCAGCCTGGAGCCACTGTTGCTGAGAGAAATGTGCTTTAGTAAGTATGGAAAGCAGAAAAATTCTCAGTTTCAAATGATCCCTTCTATTTATTTGCATATTACTGTAAAAAAAATATTGACCTAAAAATATCGGCAACTAAAGTCAAAATTTATTTCCAGGTTTTACACAGTAAATGCTCTAAATTAAACTCTGGTATATAAGCACAAGTTTATTGTGATTTTCATCCTTGTATTTTAGGTTGTGTCTTTATTTATAAATGAATTTTAAGGACATTTCTTTAACTTGTTTCAGTTTGACTGCAATCCTTTGTATTGGATTTTTTTTGATCACGCTTCCATTTAGCTGGAAAACCTACAAGACCAAATCTATTGGAAACACCAATTTTAACAAGATTAATTCCCTCCATTTGTAGTCAAGAGAGAAAAACTTCCAGGAAAGTAACAAATACGTTGTCAGGTTGTGGCATTTTGCTCCTCCCATGTTACACACAGATTTGAGGATGGTTGGTCTGGGTCAGCTCAAACTGGACTTATGAACTAGGAGAACTTATTTGGGCTGATCCTGTGAGGTCGTGGAGGACACGACAGCAGCAGCAGGACAACTCAACCGTAGGGACATCACAGACTTCCTCTGGACGCCTGACCGTCAGACCGTCTCTGATCTCTGTGTTTGCTGTGTTGTCGACCTCCACTTGGCATCTTCACTGCTCATTTTTGTAGGACTGGTTTGTTGAAAACCTTGAATCCAGAAGGGACTGGAACTCCAGTAGGGGGCCCAATGTGTTAAAAATAATAACCATAATCATGAAATCATATCATTATTATTGTTATAACCATTAAACTAGTGTTCTTTCTTATTTAATAACATGATAAGTTTGCGTGAGCAGATTCCCAACAGGGCAAATTGACAAAATGAACATTTGCATTAATAGTGTGAGCTCATCAATAGCAATTTCCTTGAACACAGAGAGGCAGAAAGGGCTGACACCTTTCTGGTACAAAACACACACACACACACACGCACACACACGCACACACACGCACACACACACACACACACGTGCACAGACACAAACCATTAGCATTGATCAAGACACACTGTTCCTGGCAAACATGATGACAGAAAAGTAATAGATGATGGGTGTGTGACACATACACACACGCACACACACACACGCACACGCACACACACACACACACACGCACACACACACACACACACACACACACACACACACACACACACACAGACAGACTAAATGATGGAGCCTCTCCAGGGACTCTTGCTAGAACTAATTGATTGGTTCCTATTGTTAAAGACGGTGAGCTGCAAGGTGCTGAACAGCAAAATGAATTTTAAATATACTCGAGATGTGACAGCTCATTTCCAGTTTGAGGATTCACACTGATTTCCACTCGGGTGGTTTTTGTCTGAACTCACAGGTGCTGCCGTTGGGGATCAAGACGCGGCACGTTCCACTCCTGAAGTCATTTCAATTATCGCTCTGATTTCAGAAGCAAATAAAACGTAACCAGTATAACAGTTGGAAAAATACCAAACGGCCTGAAACAACAGTCTGTTGGTCCAAAAGACTTCAAATCAACTTGCGATTTGTTTATTTTATTGAAGGCTTTTATTTATTTAAATCCTTGGCGAGGATATCTTCTGCCCATAGTTTATTGAGGCTGGAGTCTATAAAGACGTTTCACAGACAGCATTTACAGGACTCACAGTTGTGTCATCAGTTTTGTGTACATCCATAGTGACGTTAAACCGTTGAGGTGTGTCTGTGACAAATGATGCTGCGCCTTCTGCTTTGTGCCATCAGAAAGGCTATTAAGCCGAATAAAATGTCGGGAAAGTTTACAGTTCCTCGTAAAAGACGGCGGCTTTTAGGAGATTACTGGTGGAAATGATGAAGCGTTGCACATGAAGTGTCACCCGGTGGTGACTCGGTGTGTGCGACGCCTGGTCATTATGGAAATGAGATTAGCATTGGACCTGGACCAGGCCTCCGCTTGCAATTATATGACCGCGCTCAAATAAAACCCCTTGCAGCTTCATAAACAGAAATAACAATGATTTTAAAAACAAATGGACACTCGTTCGTGACTGATTGGGCTCAAGCGCTCTGCTCGGTTTTGAAGCCCAGTTCAGCGGCTGGGGACCAGAGCTCCAGAACCAGCAGGTTTAAAGGAGCATCAGGCCCCGACAGATGTGAACACCACTGGTCACATTTGTGGAGGAGCCTGTTCTTGAGCTTTCCCGGTGTTCTTTGTGGATGCCGACTGACTTGTGCTGCTTGTTCCAGGCTTTACATCAGCAGTGTGGCGTGAGAAGCAGAACGAGGTCAGTGCTCCTGAAGGAGGCCGTGGTGGAGGAGACAAGGTGAAGGCAAGAGTGAGCCGTTTATTCCTGCTGGTCCAGAATGGGTGCAACCATGACGTGATTCGTTCTCATGCAGCATAACCACCGGCAGCACGGATCATCTTTTGGAATGCGGATCGTCTCTTTCTGCTGGAATCGTGACGTAAAGCAAAACTGCGGTTAAAACCGAAATCTTTTCTACCAGCTGTGACCTTTTAAACCCCGTCAGCAAACACTGGCAGGAGGTTATTAAGACGCCGAGGCGCTTGCCGAGGGCGGAGAGGGGAGGTGAGTATGTGGTCATACGTGAAAGCTTGCTGATGGTATTCACTCTAGTGATGAGGCGCAGCAGGACTTCTGCAGCTCTGCGGCCCATTTCTGCAGCCCGGTACACTCATGAATCATTCATGACGCACGGAAGAAAAAGATGTCTTTAGAATCACAGATTAACGCAGCGGGGGGCTGAAGGTGATACGAGACAGGTGGAACAGAAGGCAGGCGCCAACACAATCGCCTGGTTTTGTCTTTTGATGCTGCTGCAGTTTGCAGTTTTTTAAGGTGACAGAGTGTAAAATGGGCCATATGCGCTCCACAGAGGGGACGAGGAGCGCTTTATCTGCTGAATGCCTTTCTACACGGCCATCAGTTAATGTCCTCATGAAGCCATCGGGCATTAGTGACACATCCTCAAGATGACCGTCTGGGCCGGAGCAAGAAATGTATGCTACGCTTGTAGCTTTTGAACATTGGGGGCTGAATGTAGGTGTGTGTCTGTTTGGCTGTTATCTGGTTTAGGGGCGCATCCTGATTGGTTTGGGTTGATTAGGTGGTATTTGTTCTTCGGGCAGCAGCTGTCCTCAGGGCACCGGGATGAATCCACACCGGTGAGTGGGCAGGCGTGAGTCAGCCCAAGGTCCACAGCCAGAGAACTTATTTGTTTGTCTGCTTACTAATGGAAAATAAACCTGCAGAAATGAAATGTTTTGCCTGGAAAATTGACTTTTCCCTGCCTGGGAATAGGCTTTCAGTGCCTCAGTGGCAATTTGATTTATTCTGAGTTTGCTGAGGTTTCAGACTTTATTTCAGACACGGTGGTTCTCATTACTCAGAAACATTCTTTACCTACACTTTTACATCTGTTAGACTCACAATCATATAGGATGCGAGCGACGGGCCGATCGAATCCCAAAATAACAGGACTCCGTAAAGCGAGCGCTGGGGTGACTCCTGGTCTTCCAGATGAACTCTGTCCTCTGCAGACAGCCGGTATCCGTGCCGACACTCGCGACTCACCTCCTGTCGGGTGCAACGGTGTCATGACGCGTTTCTTTTTTTTTTTTTTTTAACAATTACATTTATCGTGGGAACATCTGGCCACATTCAAGAGGGGATTTGATGGGAGATTAAACTTGGTTTGGTGGTTATATAATGTATTATCAACACGAGCCCTCTGGTTAATGAGTATTTGTGTAATAATATTACACCGTTGCTCTGTAACTGAGCCAAAAGTGTGTGCAAATCCTCTCAGTCTGTTGTTGGTTCAATATAAGCTTTTATTTTCAATCTAAGGAAGTAAAACATTTAGATTATTTAATCCACTGATGTACAGACACACATAGTGTTTTAAAAAAATGAGGATAAAACATTCACGTCTGTGTTGGATGGTGACTGTAATAAGGCCTCTGCTTTTGTCCTTCATCTGTTGAGGAACCGAACAAACTCGAGTGAATGCAGCCAAAGTTCAAAGCGTAATATTCAGTAAACAAAGCTGACAATTGATCACTGCTACAAACATATGATAATTTTTTTTCTTCCTGGTTCTTTTCTTATTTGCCTCTGCTTTTTAAAAAACATGAAATATGTCTCCCAGATGAAGAATTCTCTGCACCGCTGCTTCTGTGCCACTCTCAACAGCACCGACTTCAGCTCAGACCTCTGTGGCCCCGCACCGCCACGGCCATTAACGGAGCCATTTCATTTTCAGGTTCTCCATCGATTCTATAATTCCACTCTGAGAATATGGTATTTAACAACACACTGAGGGGGTTCAAAATTGCACTTCAACTAAATGGCAAATTGATTAATACTTGTTGGTCAAAGGTCCTGAAAAAACACCATAAATCAAGAGTCCAAATGCTGTTTATGACGTCCAACTCATGGATGAATCCTAAATGTGTCATTGTTATAATGTACCTTTTTATTTCCGCACTTGTCAACATCGTGTTCATGCAAAGCTGAAGCTTTTCATTTAAGCAGAACGGAACATTTGTTCTCCTTTTCTGAGGCTCTGACTTCACCTACACCTCCAAATAATGACTCAAACCTAATAACAAATATACATCAAAGAAAGATGTAAATCGCCCCTCCTCTCCCCCCTTGTGAGCATTCTGATGGAGACTGATGCAGCACTGGCAGCCTCTTTCTCTTCACTGTGACAACAGGATGACGGGGCATCAATCTGAGCTCCGCAGCTCAATGCCACACCACGGAGACACCCACAGAGCCGCCACATGATCGATATTCATGAATTCTCCCGTCTCCTTCCTACTGCCAGCATGGCAGGGCAAAACTGAGACCCCCCACCAACACACACACACACACACACACGCACACACACACACACACACACACACACACACACACACACACACACACACACACACACACACAGGCCCAGAGACAACCTGGAGGGGGACGCAGTGGACATGTCAGCAAGCCGCAGGTGGACAAGCAGTGAGCAAAGCCGCCCTGCTGTGGAACCTTAAAGGGCTATTAGCCTTCTCTGTGTCCGTCACCACCCACCTGGCTGCCACTCAGCACACATGTGCTTCACACACACAGTGTGCCCGTTGGGGCAAAAGCAAACATTGAAACCGAAACATTCCAAGACACGTACATTCGTGTATGATCGGGCCGACCTGGTGGATAAAGAAGTTCCATGAGGAATAAGATTACAAGTGCTTTGTGATGAATAATAAAGCATTGATATGTGTTACTAAGCAGGTTTTTGATGTAAAGTGTTTTCAGTAAAGTGTGCTCCACTTTTCTTCTGTCCAATGCGTAAGCAGTAATTAGGAGGTTATAGCTGTGAACTCTACATTAACGGAGCAATCAAGAGAAACGTGGTCAGAATAAGGTTTTTGTAGTGATAATAATAACAGAGCATCGTCACTTAATGCACTTATGAGCAACGTGGGAGTTCATACTGACTGGGTTCACTTATCTAAAGTGTTACCAGAAATTCCTATTGCCATGGTAACAGGCAACAGCCTGAAAGCCACACAAGGCAGCAGTGTGAAGAAAAAACAATAAGATTATCTACCCTACTTGATATAATCCGATTATATCTAAATTTGACCTCTGACCCTGGGAAGAAGAAGCACTGGTGTAGATCTCTGTAAAACTTCATTTCTTTTTCCCTAAAAGGTTTTTTTTACATTTTTCCTGAGCTGGGTTGAGGGTCTAAGGTCAGGTGGGGCCACAACCGTGCAGATTCTAAAACTATAACTAAATATGTCACCACTCTGGGGGGGCGGGACCGCCCACAACGCCCCACGTCTTCCCACTCACACGCCCGTGCTCAATCTGGGCGAGGTCTCTCTTTAAGCCCCGGCCCAGCTCTGGTTCAGGGCCCGATTGTCTTCGTGCCATCCAAGATCTTCCAGTGATCTTTTTATTTTCCTATTCTGACCCACCCGATCCGCCTGAGCCTTGGTAAATCCGACTGCCTTCTGTTCCCAACCTCGACAACCTGCCCGAGCCCTGCTGACCCGGACTGTTCCCGCCTCTCTCGCCCCCCCCGATCTGTGTGCTCTCCCTGTTTACTCCCTTCAATGAAAGTGTGTTTGATGCGTGCTGCTCTTACCTTCTCGTCTGAGCCCTGATAAAATACATTCATTTGATATTTAAAAGCAAAATTGCTTATCAGTCTCTAATTATCGACATCCTGGAGGTCAAAGGACCCAGAACAACAATTAAGCTATGGCAGGCTTCACTTGTTTCAGGAGAGGTCAGAGTTCAAGACAGAGCCGGAGCAACAACGGAAAAACAAAACAAAGAATTGAAGAACGTGTTGGGCAGAGAGCCTGGTGACGAACAGACAGGACTTGGGACAAAGTTCTGCAGTTCTAGCACGGTTAAATGATTTAAACGACATATTCCACCAGTGTCAAGTACGCCTTAAAAATATTTTAAGGTTAAACGACGGCATAAATGTGTAACACTGTTAGAGCATTTCATTGGAAACAGACAACTTGAAAGAGTCCAGAGAGGAGAGGATGTCCCCGTCCAAACCTTCATGCCCCTCCCCTCACCAGCCTCCTCCCGTTCCCCTACAGCACTGGTGATGGTCTCTCCCCCCTCCCTTTGATCACCATAAAGCACATCTGGAGGATTTCCCATGGCAGGAGAGCAGACTGATGACACAACAACACAGCCCTCATTTGCTGAGCAAATGTTGCCAAGGGCAGGTGGGGCTGCCATACCCTGCTCTCACCCCTGTCACCTTCCATCGGCACCACCGCCGAACACGACAGTCTCAGAGTCTGAGCGGGGAAAATAATCCTGCCCATAATCCACATTGACCTGATGGCTGCGGGGGCAAAGTGAAAGGCTTTTAGCCCGGTGTTGTTTAACCACACAGGTCACACCAGAATGACCATATTTTCTATTTTTGGAGTTAGGGGAGCGCTTTGAACACAAACAAGGACAAAGAGGGTCAAGGGGAAGAAAATAGAACCCGGCTCACAGTCATCGATTGAAAACTGGCAAAAGAAACGTTCCCACAACTGTTGGCAGCTTCTTCTGCAATCAGTCACAATCCTGTGCACAACAAGCCTGAGCTTTAAATACAGCCTGCAAGAGTGAGTCGATGCACGAGCGTCAGGGCAAAGGGAAGCCAAGTTTCTATTCCACACACATCCACCACGCAGACGAGTGAATGTTTGTTTGAGGGAGACTGGGATTTTAACATTAATACATCAATGAGTGTAATTTTATGTAAATATCCATACTGGGGTTGTTTTCTTCGTTCTACCGTCTTGCAGACTTGCTCAGATGTATTAGCCAATAATGAGCTTGAAGCGGGCGTGTGTTGGACCCAGAGCAGACACACACCTACCGACGGTAACGGCCGTCGCGTGGTTTGGAGCAGAGACGAGGAAATGCGTCAGAAACCTCCACGAGCAGACGGAGACCAGGAGGGCTCAAGCAGGACAGGAGGCCGAGGTGATTACGGGGATTCAGGAGAGGTCGGCCGCTCAAAGACGGGCGAGGTTGGCAACGGGAAGTCAGCCCAGGAAGTCAGGCTTGAGGGAAGCAAAGGACGGTGAGTGTGTGGAGAGCAGGAGGCCTTGTACCCAACAAGCCTGGGTGAAGGCAGGTGAGAGGCGGGGCCTAAGGACATGGGTGTGGCCAGCAGTCAAGGTGGAGCGGTGGGAGAGTGGAAAGGTCGTTCATGTTATCATGTAATCATCTTTATTAGTCGATCCCAGTCGACTTATTTCACCTGTGATGCTGTTTCAGCATGTTGGTCTTTTACTCACCGAACAGCAGAAAGACAAAGAATTCCACGAGCTGATCAGGCTGACCTCCCTTAGCAGTCTAATTCTGTCAAAGACAGAGTTCCTCCTTCATTATTTATGTTGACATACAAATTAAACACTCTGAACTTCTCCCCCTTCACCCCACCTTGCTCTAAAACTTCCTCCTCCTCGTGGAGACATTTATTTATTCCGAGCAGCAAGTGGAGAAGACCGTGGGAGTAGCGGTGTACGTCTGTCAGCCTGGGCCGCAGGAAATAAAGTGATGTTATATTTGAACACAAGGCTGTAGGATCCTCTGCACAACTGGACTGGCTGCTTTCTGCTGCCCCCCTTCTGTGTTTATGCAACTTGCTTATCAGATACCAGCCACGAGGACGTCTTATCATATTGCGTGTCTGCGGGCTGTGAGTGGGTTCACTCAAACTTCCCCAAAACTAAGTGATTGAAAAGGAAACTTTGAGTTTTTTTTTTTTCACTCTTGCCCGCCGTGTGAACCCCAAATGCTCAAATTCCTTCTCTGCACCGTGGAGGAATGGAAAAAATCGAGGGGAAGGAGACGAGCACAGAGGGAGTGGGAGGAAAAAAAGACTTTAAGAAAAGGGGGACGCATGTTCAGTTGTCTTAGCAGATAAGAAATAAGCTCGTATAGCTCGAAATCTCCCTGGATGTGCTTTCAACAAGGTGCCCAAGCAGATATAAATATATTAATGGGAGCAGCCTTCACATTTATTAAAGCGGGAAGCCGCCATATTTGTGGAGGCGCGGAGGATGGCACCCTGAGGGGTAATGAATGACAGAGTGATGCTGCCTGTGCCGGCATCTGTGAGCTGTCATGCAGTTTGCATGTCAATCAGAGCAGGCCAGATGTTTTACTGATGTTTTACTGAATTCGCGCTGCACCTCTGATCTTAAACTGTTTCACAGACGTTGCCACGTGGTCCCTTGATATTTGACCTCCTCGGTAAATGTTGTTGGATTTTGACTTCATGCCTCTCTTTTATGTCTTCGTACTTTCAGCGTCTCACCTCCCCCTCTTCATACAGGTTTCCATTTGTCTCTTGCAGCCTGCCTACAGGCTTCTATATTATTCATGAGCTCCATATTGTTTTGTGGCTGATGCAGAATGCATGTTTTTGCTCCTATACCACCTAGAACCTCCTTGGCAGGGCCTCATCTACAATTCAGCAGGGCTAAACTTCAGGATTACTGTTGGTTACTGCCTTCATTATTAATGTTTGCTCCAATTTCCTCTCATTTTTGTGTTGGAATATCATCAGATTGTGGGGGATGTGTGGAGGATAAAAGTGTGAACCAGCCTTGATCGCAGTCAAGTGACAATGGCAGCCTCCATATTTAAGTTTTCATTTATATTTTACATGCATTACTCGCCTCCTGACCCAGACTCAAACAAAGACGATGATGCTGATAATCTTCTATATACTTCTATCTCTCTGTTACTGTAATTATGCTCCTAATTTTCTTTGACAGCAGAACAGAAAGTGTGTTCATCTTTGTTTCTGAGGAGATGCAGAATAAATGATGGGCCTGTCTTTCAGAAGACTCTGTCTTTTTTTAACCTTTTTTTAACCAGCTCTCATGCATTTTGTATGATAAGTCACTCAGTGACCCCCGCACCATCAAGTGTGATGACTTTCTAATGACTTGGTGATCAGCAGCACCGTTTGCAGCCGCCAGCTTGGATCTAAACAAGCTTCTGACCTTCCTGTAAAGCAGAAGGGATGGTGAAGCACGGTGCCTGTTAGCAGAGTAACGTGTCACTGGTCGTGGACGTGGGGGGGACACTAACGACCACACAGGTTCTGTTGTTGGTTACCACAACTGTTTTCTTTATTGTACACATTGCTCTTTCTAACAATGTGAACATGTCCAGTACCCTCCAAAATAAGACTCTTACAATTGAGAGCACGTGCGCCATTCATAATAAATCCACTCCTCTTGCATATCACAGTATTCCACAAGCATAAATCTCTGCTTTGGTCTTTAAACATAAATATACTTACATGTTACTTTCTAAACATAAATGCCACAGTATTATTCAACTTTTCTTCAACAAGCCCCGAATTCTTTTGCCATCATTAGTTGGTTTGTCTCAGGATTTTTGGTTAAGGATAAGGTGCCTTGGTAGTCTCCATTCACATTTGGGAAACCATCGATACATTTAACGGCTGAATCAATGATGTATGGTTGCAGCTGTACTCCACAGAACTACAGCTGACTGCCTTTTGGTTTCCCAAAATGAAATGAAATGAAATGAGAGGCTCATTTTGGCTTCAGCTGACGCAATAACCTGCAGAAGTATATCTGTCAGCCTCTTGCTCTTCCCACTCTGCATCCCTGATGCTACTCATGGAAGTCCAAATCAAACAGCCTCTGCCTGGTGCCCTTTAGAAGTATGTGCTTTACAGTAGTGAAAACTGTTGGCTCAGAAAAATATTGTGACTTTTTCAGCAAACACACACCAGCACTTCCCCTCTGTCAGATGTGGCTTCATAACCCCTGGTTGTGTCTCATAAACCTCAACCTCTATTAGTGATTGTAGGTAAGCCTTTCTGACATCCATCTGATGGAAAATCAGATTCTCTTGTGCTGCTTTTTGCATTAACACTTGAATCCTTGTCAGATTAGCAGTGAAAAGTGTCATCATAATCTACTCCCTGCTTCTGATTGTATCTGTTGGCTTTATAACGTGCTGTGCATTGGTTAGTCCCACCTGCTTTGGTTTTTGGAGCACAGATCCATCTAGGTAGATGAATTATTATTAAATGATACCACTCCCTTATCCATTGCACCAATGCATCTTCATTTGGTGAGGTCACACTGTCTCTGAATGTGAGGGCCACCTTAGACACCAACCGTCTGGAGATGGCCATCCCACAGTTACATCGTCACCAGATAGGCTGCTTTCTGTCTAATTCTAGAGGGGTAGGGTCTGCTCTCCCGTTCGACTGGTTGTGTCCTGCAGAGTTACTCCTGGTTCTCCTACTGCAGCTAGCAGCTTCTGCAGCTGTGTCTGTCCTGTTGGGAAGAGAGCGTGTTTGTCTGGTCCCATTAACCTGCCTCAGGACCTTAAAATCATCATCAGCAGGCATCTGTCTGTGTCTGTTGCTCTGCACCAGCTGGAACTGCACACTCAACTGGTGAGTGTTTCTGCACTTTCCACTGCTGGGAAACTAAATAAACCGGGCTGTGTTTATCATACCTGACAAAAACTCCTTTATCACGCCTTTGATCTAGTTTTTGTGTGACTTGTTGAAATAAGGTGTCTGCTTTGTGTGATTGTTAACGCGCCCGTGCCATAAAGGCAGTCTTCCCCACATAGGTCCTTGCCCTGTGAAACAAAGTGTGCTGGTTTGGCCCTGCGACTCGTGGGTCACATGTGATTATCTCGTTTCCTCTTGAAAAGATATATTCAACAGGATATGAGTGTTCATATCCTGTGGAAGGTTGGAGATGGCTAGACTGTATTATTAAGTTGTGGGTTGTTTTTTTTTTCATCCTTTAGAAACCACTAAACACGTAATTGCATCAACACTTCTGCACATTTCATGCATGATTCATTTTCTATTAATCATCAGCTTTGTTTCTCTGATTCACTGTTTGTGAACGGGGTCAATGTCAGTTCCAAAAGGTCAACTTAATTATCCCATAACTGCTGATTTTCATCAATCCTTAACCCATGGCTTGGCACTTGACCTCAAAGACCTTTTGAATTCTGCTGCGTGCACTGTGCATTCCCATTTAGCGTGCACGCTAACGACCTGTCTGCGCTCGAGACACCAAAGCGGTTCCATTAGGGTTCCTGGTTCCCAGGAGGAGATGGTGTGAATAATTACCAATTATACTGTTGTCAAGAGCGGTAGTCATGCAGCACTGTGGCACCCAGGGAAGGTGAAGGTGAGTGTGTGCATACCCATGCACTGGTTTGACATGAGTGTGCCCATGTGAAGTTCTTCTGATTGCAGTCTCAGAGTTCTGGAGCATGGCCGTGGCCTTGGCTGTTAAATATAGAACACTGTTTAATCCACTGCCTCGGTCTCTCACCGCTGTTCTTGTCAGTTTCAGATAATTATAAAGTATCCACATGGATTAAACACTCTTGTTTTATTCTGCTACGTTCTCTTTGGGAGCTGCCAGGAGAACGATGAGAGACGTGTTGACATTTTGTAAAATAGCCTTTAGTGCTTTTAGAGTGAGGGCTATGTGTAAGGGACCTTGTTTTTATTTTAGTATAAAATCCTGTTGAACTGTTGATTCTGTGTCAGAGCCTGTGTTGATATGACCTTTAAACATACTGAACTCTCAGTGCATTATTATCTTCTCTGTAGATCCACAGACAGTTTTAGGTCTTTGGTTGGGTTGAAGGCAGGACGGTGGACGGGCCGCTCCAGGACTTCCCCCGGGTGCTCCCTTCACCAGCACTGTTGGAAGATGAACCTTCAGCCCAGTCTGAGGTCCTCAGTCTCCTGGATCACGCTTCCATCAGCTTCACCTCACTCCATTAGGTTAGCAGGCGACGCCCGGGCCTGGTTTCCTCCAAACACGATCAGAAGAATGACGTCAAAGACTTCAGTCTTGGCTTCATCACACCAGAGAATCTTGTCTCTGAGTCTTTTCAGTACTTTTAATAAACTTCAGCCAGGCTTGGTGTATCTGCGGAGGCTTCTGACTGGCTCTGTGAGCGTCCCTTAGGGGTCCAGCCAGAGAAAAATCAAACATCTCTGGAGGTCTGAACCCATCTGGGCACTGACGGTCATCACCCAATCTGACAGAACTTGAGAGGATCTGCAGGGAAATGGCAGAATAATCCAAAACCAGGTGTGTAAAGTTTGTGGAACCAAGATGACGGGTAGCAAAAATTCAGGATTCTTATATTGATGCTTTTTATTAATTTAAACTAAAAGTAAGCTTTCATGTTTTACTTCTGTGGTATTTATTTTAGCTCAGGCCAGATGATAAAAATGTTCTGACAAATTTCACTGAGTATCACTCCCATAAAAACAGGGTGGAATTTAATAAGTGACAGCTGAGCCCTGCTTGCAGTTTTCCAGGCATGTTTATGGCTGGAACATCTCCATCCTGGATCCATTTTCATGTCATTATTGGACATCAGGCTAAAATAGTTGTGTCTGCATTAAAGGATCCATTAGACTAACTTAAGGATTTTAAAGAAAAAGTTTTACTGTCAGCGGATCTGCACGGACGTTTAGATGGAAATGCTGCTGAAAAACTGTAAAATCAAGTTTTCAATAAACAGATCAGGGGAAAATGTTCCTTCCTGTTTTCTTTGTAGATCTTGAACTAAAATGCTCACATGATGTCAGAAGTCACGAGAGGATATGAAAACAGAAAAACAAATGTGTATCAAGATGCTGTGGACTACACGTTTCATTATTTCTTTGTCTTTCTTCGTTTCTTTCTTACTTGCTGTGGTCTGATACTGACTCAGCTCCTCACATCCAGTGGAGTCGCACCCTCCACCTCCTCCTCTCTGAAACTGAAAAACCAAAACAGATTATCTGTCAGTTTCTGCTCTCCCATTATACAAAATACCAACAATTAAAAGCAGGAACATATTCAGAATTAAAACGTAGTCCTCAACAACATATGGAAAGATGCAGGCAGGCCGGCAAACAATCACCCCTCATCATCACTCACCGTCTGTCTCTTTAAAAAGCTCATCACTTTAGAAACTAGTTTCCATACAAATAAATTATATGGACATTTCAATACACACACACACAGGTACACACACATACACAATGCTGAAGGGTTTGTTGAGCTAAAAACCGCTTCGTAAGTTCCCATCTGCAGATTTGAAGAGTGATTCTGTAGATTATGGATTAGCATCTCTCAGATTAAAGCACCGCATTGGGTCACTGTACAAACTATAAAGAGCCAGTGGCCCAGGCTGACATCTGCTTTATGTCCATCGTCCTTCTATAATCCATCTTTGTTGAAAACAAGGAGACTTGAGCAGAGGACAAAAGTCCCCCTGAGGTCCAGCAGACTTCCTAGAATGACCCCACCCACTGGTGATTAAATTACCCCGATGCTGAAGTCATATATCTGCTGAGGAAACTTCATTAGCAGATCAACGTTATATCTGGAAAACTTTGACATGATAAACACTCATCAGCAATGATATTTTGTTTGAGAACAATTTTACATTCTGCACTTTGAAATAACTACAAAACAAATTCCCAGGGATGGTACGGACTCTCCTACTCCCTCCATAGGTTTAACAGTTTAGTGTCGTTAAGTTGTTCTAACTGCACGTGTGAGAATTCAGCAAGTGCGTTCAGCAGCAAGATCCGGACCTGCTGGTCATCCCGAGGTCATCCGTTATTTCAGCAATCCTGGAATTAAGGTCTGTCTCCACCGACGGGCATCATCACATCAGCCAGCAGGAGAGGAGCGAAAGCTTGGCTAAGCAGGCCGGCAGATCAGCAGATTATGTGGTGGAGAACAAGAGGGAGAGAGAAGGAAAATGAGACAGGAGAGGAAACACACACACACACACACACACACAAAACATGCATGCCACGTTTCCATTTCCACTGTATGGATGGCAACAGCGGCGGCAGTAGCAGTGGGAGCTGGGGGCGGGCCATGTTTGTATAATTTGATTTGGATTTAGTGTTGCTTGGAAGAACGACACAAATTCTACAGGGATTAATCCAGATTTAATTCAATCTAGCTGCTGCAGCCTCAAACAGCCCTGGGTCTTCTCTGCAGTCGCTCAGCGAGAGGAGCCCAGTCTGGATGGATGGATGGATGGATGGATGGATGGATGGATGGATGGATGGATAGATAGATAGATAGATAGATAGATAGATAGATCTTCTCCTGTCTGGACAGTGGTGGTTCCAGCGGTGGGACTGCTGATCTTATTTTGCATCACACATTTGTGCGAGCTGCTTTAACTAAAAAATTAGGATGCTCATTATGACTCATTAGGAACGAGACTCAGGCACCAGCGGCCTCATTTGTAAAGATGAGCCCTGTGATAACACCTTATCATACCCGTGTTTGTCTGCAGGGAATCACGGGACAGACCTTATTAATAAATCTTGGCCTTGGGAAACATCTTAGAGCCGGGCCGGAGAGGTTTTTTTTTTCTCCCATTCTGTCAGCAACATCGCAAATGGAGGCTTGGCTTCAGATAAATACGTTTTATAAAGTTTGAGCAGGTGCGAAAAGAATAACAAGACCAAATGCAATAGCAGGTTGAAATATGCACAAGAATTAGTTGCCTATTGATCACTTATCTTGACAGCAGAAGTGCTACACCAACATGACACCAACTACCGCCCCCTGTAGGTGGGCTGTAGTATAGATCGGTGGACCACAGAGGGGGCTGATTTCAGCTGCCACTCATGCATCTCTAAGCGGACCCGCTGGCTGACGCCTGTTGTTTGACTGTAGTTTATCAGTGAACTTGTGCCGCAGCAGCCTCGTTTACAGCCGTCCAGCGGGCTGCCGTACCTCCGCCCGCCACGTTGTCCCACGCAGAGACATCTGGCTCCGACTCGGCCTCCGTCCTGCTGGCGTGTAACATTTTATCGTGGCAGACATTTGCATGCACGTTGAGACACACGGGGGGATTTAATCGCTCGTGCTGTCGTATCGCTGCGGCGAGCTGGAGTTCAGCGTTAAACAGGGCAAACAGCGTTGTTGTCGCCGGTGTTAGTTCTGCATGGTTAGCTGGGTGACTTGGCATTTAGACGGCCGCTGATAACCGAGGCCTCAGGTGAGTGTGTGTGTGTGTGTGTGTGTGTGAGCAGCCTAATCATGTCCCCTGAGACACTGTAAAGGAGACTGAGGACGCCCACTCACTTCTGTGCCCCCCCCTCCCTGCAGGTCTGTCCTCGCTCAGCTGCTGTGTTAGCAGTTTTTAATCAAACAACCAATTTAATAGAAGACAAGAACTCCGTTTTTATCATTCGACATATGGGAAACCTCCTTTTTCAGGTCTTTAGTTCACTTATTTAGTCTGTAAATGTGTCTCTAAATGCTCTGTTTTGTACTTCCGCCCTACTGGTACGTAATAGATGGATTTTAATAATCCTGCCCTTGTGCTGAGTAGCTCCTCCCATATGAGGGGTGGATGTAGCGTCCGTCTACATGAAGCCAACCTCACGTCTTCCTCCCAGCAGAAGAGACAAAGACTCTCTGTGGGCGGGGCAGAATCGCTGTGGGCGGAGCTCAGAGTGGCTCATTAGCATTTAGACAGGAAGGCGGCCGTTCTGGGCAGGGCTGTGAAATGGGTGCGTTTAGAATCCAGCCCTGCTCGGTCCTCAGGGCTTTAGATCAAAGAAAATTCCCAATATTTCGTTAGACATCAAGGAATCATTTTAACTAAGAAAAGAAGCGGAATGTGTCATCTTTAATTCCAAAGAAAATCTTAATCATGTGCTCATCTCGATGAACAAACTCTTTGAATGATCTGCTCCCAGAAGCCATTAAAACGGTGTTAAAACTAATCAAAGCTGCTGTTTCAGCTGCACCACTGTCTGCATCTCATTATTGAAGTCTGTGCACACACCGATTCGGTTGCTTTTGGCACTGATAACGGAAAAACAAATGTTGTTTTTTAACACCTGCCATGGGTTTTCAAATGGAAAATAAATAAGAGACACGGTCCAGTGAGTCGTGCTTGTGTAAATATGTATTTATTAATTTCCATTTATTAATTATGTATTTTATTTTTAATGGTAAAGTCAGCCGTCAGGAAGGATGTGAGTTAGATCTGGGAGCTCTTCCACGTACTTTTAGATCTGGGTTTGGAGCTGTTCTGTTCAGTTCATTTTATTTTGATAATGTCTTGTATTGTTTTCCTCCCCTTCCTTTCAGGTAATTACCCTTATGTGTCTCACCTGTGTCTCCTTGTTGCCTCGCAGCAGTGGTGCGCTGGTTCTTCTCTGAGTTTTGACCTTTGTGTCCTGCGTTTTGAGGTTTTTCCTGCTCATTCTGTCCCTCCTTGCGAGTTTTGCCTGCCTGGTTTTTATTCAGGACAGAGTAAAGACCCTGAGAACGTCACACAGAGGCAGGACTTTATCTGACCACTGCGTTCGCCTTTGTTTCAGTTTTCAGAGGCTTTCCAATCTTAAAATCACAAAAATTGTATACTTTTTAATGGATTTACCTTTAACTTCTTTCATCTGTGTCAGTGCTGGATTTCCAATTCAGAGTTTTGATCCCAGTAGAGTTGTGGTTGAGTTTAAGTTGAGAAATTAAGGGACATTATAAACTCATTAAATGTTGTAATTTGTACAGGTCCAATATCTGTTTTATGTTGAGGGCACTTGTGTGGAAATAAATATGTGGTTTAGTTTTATTGGTTCATCTGTCCTCATAAATAAGTGTTTAAATGTTGGGACGATGGACAGCAAATGTGTGAAATTACTGGACTCAGACAACTCCTCAAGCAGGTTTTAGAAGCTGCTGCTGCCGCTAATGGAAAACTAATTTATGTTCATGTGTGCTTTTGTGAGTGTGGTGAGAATTGACTGGTGCGGACGCATCCTGGCGGGGCTGTTTGGGATCACCTGAGTGTTTGGCTCCGGGAGGAGTGCGACTCTTTCCGTAATGGCTATTGACAGCGTTAATTGTGGCTCTGCAGACAAACGACCATAATCCATCCTCCCCTTTATTTACTCCACTTAGCCCCCACCTGCTGCTTTTGTGTGTGTGTGTGTGTGTGTGTGTGTTCTTGTACTTTCTACATATTGAGCACCACAGTCCTCGTTCTACTGTCAAAGGACATTTTGGGAAGTGAGGTCATTCTGGCCGGTGCTGTCCGGAATGGTTGGAGGGACTGAAGAAGCGTGTGTTGTGCGTGATATAAAGAGTGTTTCATGTCTCTGCTCGACCCTTTTGACAGTCAGAAAAGGAACAAAGCAGAAATGCTGTTTTGATAGAAGGCGAACAAAAATCTCAGCATCCCTTTGAAGCCCTCGGTGACTGTCAGAGGAGTAGCGTGTCGAGCATGTCGACTGGGCCTCAGTTTTGTGCCTGTCAGTTCACACAGGTTCACACAGAGGTCATGTAGTCATGTTTGGGTGCGTTCACGCTTCACTGAATTTTTGTTACAGGTGTTTGGATGAGATAAGGAGGGCGGATCAAACCATGTAAAACAGTTTGAGGCACCAAGAGAACTCTTTTTGAAATCTGGGTCCCAGAAGTGAGTGTTTCAACAGCAGTGAAGACGCCCCAATAACGTCCCAGTTCATCTGGAGTTCAGACATCTTCACGTCAGTCACGCGCTCTTTCTGTCTGCGCTCATTAAGCTCGTCAGAAAACGCTGCTTTGAACAAATAGTCATTGAAAATAAAAACACGTTAATCATTTAATTCCATTAATTCCATTATGAACTTACCACTGGGAGCCTGGATGGCACAGGATGATCACTCATCACACTTCCTCAACGTGTTTCAGCTCCATCTTGGATGTGTGTGGTTTTATGGTCCATACGCTCTCTGGGCTCGGCTGCCGTCAGGGTTACACTTCCTCGGTCCCTCTGGGACACCAGGATGTCCAGGAGCAGCAGTGACTGGGACCAACACCAGAGCAGCCCCTGGAAGGTGGAACAGAACTAAGTGATGGAAGGTGTGGTTAGCCTCCATCGCTTGGTTCTGTTCAGGTAAAAGCTGAAATGCACGTTTGGCTTCAACCCCTGGCTTGACATTGTGTGACGTGTGCTCATGCACCAGATCTTTCATTTAAAGACGTGGAACATTTATGCAGAGCTTCCCGGT
Source organism: Lagocephalus sceleratus (assembly GCA_911728415.1). Lineage (NCBI taxonomy): Eukaryota > Metazoa > Chordata > Actinopteri > Tetraodontiformes > Tetraodontidae > Lagocephalus > Lagocephalus sceleratus. The sequence goes on along the minus strand of CAJVRN010000219.1, from coordinate 3,903,506 downwards.
GTCTCATAATAGCAAAGCAGTTCACACATTCTGTACATTAGCGCTGATGGCTTCACCGGGGAGGGGGGATTTGGGCCTCATTATCTTGTCCAAGTATGCTTGAACATGACTGCAGGAGACCGGGATCAAACCAGCAATCCTCCGATCAGAGGACGAGCCACCGTTCTACTGCAGATTTGTGACTGTTAATTTACTGACAAGACTCAAAGGGCTGGAAAAGCTCAAGTTAGGACATTTATTTCGGAGGTATTTTCTTGATCAAGCAAAAAAAATGAATTTTTGTCCGCACACATAATGACTCAAATGAATTTCATCCTAAAGATCTTTACAAATCTGAGGTTTTCCTCCTCTTTCTCCTCTATTGTTTCATTTATTCAGTTCAAACTTGGTTTTCCTCCTCTGCGTCTCCTCAACTGCTGCTCTTTATTTTAAAGCCCACATTTCTATGCACTTTGCATCAGCAGCCGCCACACTTTGATGCTCCCATTCTCCCTCTGTTCATCTTTATCTCACCTTCATCTCCTTTTCTGCCTTTCCGTCAATCCATCTACCTGTTCCGGGCCTCGGGGGGAGCTTTGAGGCTCTTCATCTGCTCTCCTTTTCCACTGTCAATCCAGTACGAAGCCGAATCGTATAGACTTTGAACAGGATTCTGCACCTTACTGGGTTCTATATGTTATTTCCTTCCTGTGTTTATGTGTTCAATGCACTCCCTCTGGAGCTAACTAAAATTCCTGAACTCAGCCAAAGGTTCCGTTGGCTGAGGAGCATCACAGATGAGGAGAGACTCTGGGGAGTACCTGTGATCAAACGGCTTCCTCTGCTTATGGCCACTCTTTTTAATTCAAATTTATCCCAATCTCACGTTGCTCTATGTCTGCCAGCGATGAAAAGTTCTCCTGAAGTGAACATTCTTTTACTGTTGCTTTTGTTTTGTCCCTTTTTCTGCCCCTGCAGTGTTTGGGACCCCTCCACCTTCTCACTTCATCTCATGTCGATGTGGACACACTTCCTCACATGTTAATGATTGTAAATGTATGCAGTTGGGATGTGTAAGGATTTAAAAATGACGTAAATACACACAAACACAGTGAGTGTGATTTACATTAAATATAATTGAATGTCAATGTTGCTGCCTTTTTGTAAATGTGCTGCCCTCCTGTGGCGCCTACACTCTCCCTTTGTTGCTTTTTGGTGTGAAAATCATGAACATTTTGAATCAATGTCCTGTTAATCTGAACCACTGGAAGAATAAAAGAAGGTTTATGGTGTTTCTGGTGGAATAAGATGTTGAATATATTCATGCGAGTCAAATCTAAACTAGAAAGGGTTCCACATGCTTGTGTTTTCAGTTTGGTCCAGATGTAAATGAACACTCATCTTAAATGTTCTATTTTCTCAGTTAAGTCACAACAACTGTGCGATGTTGTTAAAGCTGCACTGTTGTGTTGGTGACGGGGTCCACCCCGAGGCTTCTGGGAAGGTGAGTGGCTCCAGAATGGCTGCACTGATTTCTTCACCGTGATTTTTAACAACCTCAGAAGGACACAATTCACTGCTTCTGAAACATGACCTAGTTACACCAGAAATGTTTGCGGGGAAATAAAAGCAGCCGATGAAGACCTCTGCAAGTGTCATCTCTGAAAGCAGAAGACCTGGGAGTATTCGGAAAAGCAGCTTTCTTTGACATCGTGTGCGGATGACTGGCTGTGCTGCTCTCATTGAGCCCACGGTGCGCAACAATGAAGCCCTCGACGGGCACCGCGATGGAGATAACAGGCGGGGAGGGGAGGGAGATGCAGAAAATGTAAAGATAAAAAAAAAAAAACAGACGGGAACAAAACAAACATCAGCGGTGAGAAACAGACAGGGACACAAAGAGAAGAAGGCGGCGCAAGAGAGAGAACCAAGGTAACAAAAGAATCAGACACGTGCAGCTTGAGAGCTTAACTACCGTCGGAGATGGCTCGTGTTCCTGAGGAACCATCTCAGCCTCTCAGCGCAGCCAGAGGAGGTGGGAGCAGCACGCTCCAGGAAGAACTAAAGCTCCTTCTATCATTTGTTTCTCTCTATCATATTTCTTTTATTTATTATTTTAGGAATTTTGCAAACACCCTTTTCTTCTGAGGTGTAATAAAGAGGAATATAAATCTATAAAGCCGGTCCTGAGCTCGCATTAATCCCCCCAACACTTGACGTGTGTGCTTGATGGAGTTGTCTAACAGCACATATCAATAAGAACTCTCACAAAGAGTTGAATTTAAAGAAATCTCTTTTTCATCTTTTGAAGCTGCAACAGCAGAGAGGGAGAAAGCCCCCGGGCATATATCTCAGCAGATCAACTCTGCTTTTCCCACACATCAGGAGAACGCAGCGTCCACAGCCAGCCTTTGGATGTTTGCAGCCTGGGCTCAGGAGTGTTTTCAGACGCCAGTCAGCTTTTGTTCTTTTGACAAAATGACGTCTAGACTTCAGCGTGAAAGAGTAGAATCCAAGAGTCTCTATCTGTGATTGCAAAAGGTGAGTGTTTTCTTACATCATCTAGTTTACAGACATATTTTCTGGCTCTGAGGGTAAGAGATGAGAGAAAACCCCACATTACCATCACAGGGAGGGAGGGGATGATAAGAGCTGGAATAAGGAGGTGAGAGTAGCAGGATCATGGATTAGAAGACCTCAGTCCACTTTAAAGGCAAACCAGGCCTGAGAAGTTCAGAGGATGAGAAATATATCAAGAGGAGACCACTAAAGAATCAGAAAGGCTTATTTTCTCCCCCCTGGAATACCTCATCCACGAGAGAGAGAGAGAAAGAGAGAGAGGGGGAGAGAGAGAGAGTGAGGGTTCACCAAAAAGTCACAGGAGAAAAGTTAAAAAAAAAAAAAGTTGCTGAGAAAATCTGTCCAAATGGTTGACAGGAAACCTTCACCTGAGAGCCTCTAAGCACACCCACTGCTCCCTCAGCAGAAAAAAGCTAATTATTTCATCCTTATCTGCGCAAACATTCTTCCACGACCTCACGTTTACCTCTAAAGCAGCACGTCGGCGTTTGTTCCCACGTCATTCCAGCGCAAACCGTGTTTGTCATCTTTGCAGACTACTGCCATCGAATGTAAATCTTATTTAATTTTCAGTGCACACAAAAATAAAGCTCCCTATTTATGAAATTCTATTTAGATTTTCTCTCTACTCAACTAATCGATATTCTTAAAAAAAATAATAACCTAAAAAGAGATGCTGAAGTCAAGAAGCTGAGATCAGAGCTGGAAACTGGATTCTCCTGCAGACACAACAGGTTCTGCTGCGTTTGATTTTTCTATTTTCTGTTCCTGTTTGTGTCAAAATCATTGATATCCAGGAACGCGCAGCTTTCTCTGTGCAGCAGTCTGTTACCGTCCATCAAATATGCAAACACGTGATTTTAAAAGGAAATGTCAATGCAGTTAAAGAGAACTGTGGTGAACCCTGGTTGCTGCCTGTATCTCTTCACAGTCGGGGAGACTCCATCAAACCGCCGTGTAAGCAGCCAGCAGCCTGACATTGATTAGTAGAAGTACACAAAAGAACTACACAAAACATCAGCAAACGTGAGGGATGATGAGTGATTCCACGAGTCTAACATAACCACAACACATCCGACAGAAGGGAAGAACCACCTCAATCACATTTTTACTGTAGGGAGACGTGCTGAGGCTGGGGTGTGTGTGTGTGTGTGTGTGTGTGGGGGGGGGGATCAGGGAGGAATAGGGAGGAATAAAAGACACAAGGAGGACAGACAACATGGCAGAAAACACCACATCACACTAAACCAAATCAGAAGAAGTCCAAAAGAAAGGAGAGTCCCACAAGGTGGGGAAGTCCTGAGAGGCCTGAGAGAAGCCCAGGAAATAATCCAGGACCAGAAGAGTCCTAATCCTAATGGGTGGGAGGTCTGGGGGCATCTAAAGCTCTCAGATGGACGGCCCCCACACACCAAAGGGGCCACGATGAGACGTCAGAATAAAAGAGACACCAGGGTGGATTTTCTCTTTCCTTTTTCAGGTTTTTGTTGAATGTGTGATCATATTGTGCTGCTAGACTTGTGGACTGGAACACATTCTTTTAATTATTAGTCATGTAATTGATAAGATGGGTTTATATTAAACAGAATATAACTGAATATGACTTTGTGGTCCACGATTGTGAACGTGACGAGCATCAAAGTACATAATTGATCAGTGACTGTACCCTTTATTTCTGCTTAATTAAATCAAACCAAGCGCAGATGAACCAAACTAGTAGGGTCAAAATTTCAATTATCCATCCATTGTCTATTTCTATTAAGTGTTGCTTACCTGTGTAGTGGGGGGTATCCTTCTAAATTCATTTATAACTTGACAAAAGTCAGTAGACATGAATGAAGAGATAATTATAAACCAACCGTGTTGTGTAGATGATTAGAAAATCCCTCACTCAACGAGTAAATCTGATGTTTTCAGAGTGACATTAGAAAATTTAGCTGGTCATTCAGGATAAATATATAAAAATCTTTCAGTATTTTAAAAACTCTCATAATAATTTGTGTTGCGCAGAGGAGCCATAGAGCCTTTAAACACTTACATAAAAATATATAGCAAACATCAAATACATGTAAAATATATTACAAGCATCAAATGAGGCTTCTGCTGATGCGACTGCAGAGCAGCGCCCTGGAGGAAGAGCCCAGCCTCTTCCTCCTCAGCCTGGGCGACCTTCTGGGTTTCCTCCTCCTCTCTCCCACACATTTGTGTCTTTGTGATTTCTTTAGTTAAAATACTTGTTTTCATCCTCTCACACTGTCTGCAGGGAAAATTGACCAAAAAACAGGGACGTGACATCACAGGAAAGCTATTTGCATAAGCTTGTGGGGGGTGGATGGTGTGTGTGTGCGTGTGTGTGTGTGTGTGTCTCTGTGTGTGTCTGTCTGTTTAAGTGGTATGGACAGGATAAAGAGGGCGTTCTATTTTCATCGGCTCTGGGTTGGGATCAGTAGCAAATTGGGGCTCAACGTGTGGCTGAGCCACTACAAAGACACACGTCTAATTGAAAGGCTTCAGAATTGTGCGATGACAGATGTGCAGTCAGAAACCTTTGAAGCGATTTGATGTGCTTCATTAGCCACTGTTTTCTGTCTCTCTGCGTAGCTGCACATATGTTTGCAATGCGTAAATGTGTGTGTGTGTGTGTGTGTGTGTGTGTGTGTGTGTGTGTGTGTGTGTGTGTGTGTGTGTGTGTGTGGGGTGCTGTGTTTACAGGATCTGATGGCTCCTTTTTCCCCCCAAACAAAAATGTGAACACTCGCTGATGTGAATGAAAATATCCAGGCTGATTAATCAGCAGTATTTTCTGTCAACATGTGGACATATACATGCTATATACATGTGTGTATGTGTGCGTGTGTGCGAGAGAGCGCTCGTGTGTGTTTTTTTGGGTCTTAGCAGCAAGCGCAAAGCAGCACTTATTTACGTTTAATCATCATAAAGATCACATCCTCCCTAGTTAAAGGAAGCAGAGAGAGAAGAAAGGGGCATAAACAAGGCTGAATGGGAATCGTATGAGGAGCAGCGGCTCTCCGGGGGCCAATAAACTTGCTTAATTACAGGAGGTCTTGTTAATTTAGTCTCTGGCAATGCAGAGGATCTTTATCTTGCCAAGGAAACAGCAGCAGCCGCTCAAACTGACTCTTCCTTGAACTCGGGCCCGGTGAATGCTGGGAAGCGTACATTCTGTTTTTCCTGAAACGTTTCAGGGTGATTATCGTTCTCGTCGGGGCTTCAGACAAGACTCAAACACACATATGGGGGACAATCTCCACCATATCCGTCATCACTGGTTACCTTCCCCGTTCAAGTCCAATTGTCGGCGTCCCCTGAACCTCCGGACTGATCACCTGATCGTGAAAAGAGCTTTCGTGAATCAGGTAGTGACGTCATTCCCAGCTCCGACTTTGGAGGCAAATGGAACGCAGCGTGAAACCATCATCAGGCCACCCACACTCGTCTCCTCCGGTCTGGTCATCAGTCTCTACGACAGCAGAAAAGTAGAATTGTGACGTGGCACTGATGATTGTGTCTGATGTCATTCATATAGCAGCAGCAGTTTGAGCCGATCAGAGAGCAGAGTGGGACCGACTCAACGTCCCCATCAGGTTTGGGAGTCGGTTTCTGACAGACGGTGAGCAAACCCACCAGTCGTTTTCGGTTACGCCGCTGGAGAAGTGTTGGATGTTTGTGGTTTTCTCGCTTTGTCGGCCTTCGTTATAAGAAGACGCATCAGAGAGCTGATGTTTCCTCGCTCGCGACGCCGTGGACCGTCGGGGAGATGAAACGTTTTACTGCTTCCACAACGGAAACCGATCGTTTTCGCGTTCAGCTCAACGGAGACGGATGCTGCTGCGCTTCCTGAACAACACATCACACACACACCATTTCTAAGACAGCAGAATGAACAAACAAGCACACACACACACACACACACACACACACACACACACACTTTAGGTCAATACATGCGGTGACGAGTGATGATCAGGGTGGAAAACAGGGATGTGTTTTAAAGAACGTAACCATTTTTAAGGCTTCAGAATCAGCGTGGGCTTGTGTTGATCTGTGTGTGCGTGTGTGTTTGTGTGTGCAGGGGTGTGTGTGTTTGGGGCAGTGAGATTACAGCCTATTGCTACATAAATGACCTCTGTAAAATGAAAACTGCCACTGAGGGAGTCGGGGAGGGTGGAGGAGGAGAAAGATTTAAAATATAGAGGTAGAGTCATTGATTAAATGCTGCAAAGTGAGAGTAATTCTACTTGCACTGGGAATACACACACCATACTCATTCCATTATTCATGCCTGTGCATTTCTCTTCACCTTCTTCCCCCTCCCTCCCTCCCTCTCTGGGGTGGCTGTCGATGAGCGATGATAAATTGTGGCCGGTGTGGAACCCGCATTTAGTTTTGTCATTATTCAATAACAGGTGGTGCAGAAATCACAGCGCCTGGCAGCTATTGTACCGCTGCTGGCGCCGTGCGATTATTCACCATAATTTAGCTGCATGGCCCTGTCCTATAGATGCGCCGCGTGTCTGAGCTGTTTGTGCGGCCACCGTGGGCGTCCACCGGCCTGAGTTACTGCTTCAGCTTAATAAGAGACACAGTCAGCGGTAACGACTCCGTTGGCGGCACTTTAGCAGCGAAGTGGCGCGTCCCGGGTTTGATCTGTGGCGGCCTCGGCGCGTGGACGCTGCAGGAGTCGCACTTGAGGCTCATGAAACGTGGGATTAATTGATAATTGATGACAAGTAAAGATATATTCAAGTGTGAAAGTCAACCTTAATTATGACGGACTTATCAAAGGCTTTTGAAAGAAAGATATTCCATTATTGTTTCATAAATAAACTACCAATAACGATCTTTTTGAGCCGGTACCAATAACAGAACCTGCTTTTGGGGGTCAATACGGACGGAATCAAGAAAGTAATTACCCTAATTCGTAACCTCCTGTAGTCGGCACACATTGATGCATGTTAGCGGTAGTTTACTGACGTGAGACGTTAAAGCCCAGAGATCAATGCAAATAAACTCCAACAAAGCACATGAAAAAGTTGAAAACATACGTTGGATTTTTGCGCATTCTGCCGCAGAATCCAAATGACACGCTCTGACAGGCTGTCTACAAAAAGCCTGTTAAATCAACACCGACGCACTTTTGTCTTGGCGACGGCTGATCCCTGATTTGTATTCCTTCCGAACTTCATCACCGCGATGGGGGAATTTTCAGGTGATTTATAAGATTAGCTGTATTAAAGCTTCAGGTGAGGATATTTGCGACGCATGTTTTGCTGCTTGTTATTCTCCTCAGAACCGGCGAACAACAGCCGCCCCAGTGTCACCGTGTTGACTCTCCTCGCAGCTGCGTGTCTTCGCTCCATACTGAACGCTGATGTGTGTAGGTTGCCTCTCAATTAGATTAACACCGTTATTATCTGCTGCTTTAAATTGACTAAAATTGTCTTGGCACTAAACAATGGTTACAAAATAAAGCAACTTTTTTAGCAATTTGTCAAACATAAATAGAGAGCATCCCCAAGTATGACCAGCTCATCATCATCATCATCATCATCATCATCATCATCATCATCATCTAAATATAAAATATTTATATCTGTTTCTGAGTAGGAATCTTGCAGACCTCTTTTTATAGCCAGTTATGATTGTTATGCTGCTAGCCGATGCTTTTGTGCGTGTGTGTGTGAGAGTGTGTTTGTGTGTGTGTGTTCTTGTCCTTGTTACATACTGAGTAAATATATTCACATTCTGCTAGTGAGGCATTTTGGCTGGATGTAGATGTTAAAGGATATATGAGTGTGTGTGTGTGTGTGTGTGTGTGTGTGTGTGTTTGTGTGTGCCTGAGTGTGTGTGTGACTTCAGCATTAGTAAATTAGACTCTTCCAGCTGGCGTGAAGCCAGCCCTGCTTAAATCCAACAGTAGTAGAAGATGCATTATCCTGGTCAGCTTAAACCACACTGACGCTGTACGCGCGCACACACACACACACACACACACACACACACACACACACACACACACACACACACATCATTGTACTCCTGTCTTTAGTGCTTTCATACACATAACATATTACTCAGCCCTTTACCCTAACCAACTAGTAACCCCCCCTGACCCTGACCTCTGACCCTAACCTAAACACAGGTCTGGACCCTCAAACAGTCCTTTGAAGTTTTGAGCACAAAACACACACTCACACACACACACTCACACACTCACACACACACACACACACGTTTTGCATTAAGCCCGTGGGCTGCAGCCTGTTGCCTCTGAGATGGTGGGTTAATGGCTTAGCAGTGGGAGCCGAGGACAGGAATTAGGCCTGGGCTCCTAATTGCGCCGGTCCAAGATTTGTTCCAGAGGAAGGACATAAGTCTGCGGCGGATGTAACCACATCAGGGCAGCAGAGAGGTTGCACCGAGGACTTTCAAAGACAAATGGCGACATCGGGATAGTCGCTCACTGCATTGACATCCCCATTTGTTCAATTTATGAGAACCTTTAGCTATCCGGCACAGCTGCACCTCCGATAATTCTTTATTTTTATGTTCAGCCAAGGCACCGTAAGTTTGGTAAATGTGTCCTGTTTGATTTTGCAGACTGGTAATAAGTTAAAAGAATTTAAGTTGGACTTGTGCCTGTGCGTGTGTGTGTGTGTGTGTTGGCCTGAAAACTTTGATTCATCGTATTTATGTGCGGCGCGGGTTGAGAAAGCCAAATTAAATTGAAAGCAGATTGATTTTTTCATGCTTTCATGTGGTCAGATTAAGTAGATGATGAAATCAACGCCCTGAAGAGAAGACAGTAAATCAGAGCCTCAGCAGCTACCGTCACCGAACCTTCCAGCCACTCGCCTCCTCACCATGTTGTCATGCCAAATGTGGTCACAAGGACAGAGGTTTGAATAATCAGGAGGACGCAGACATTTCTGCGGCTTAGCTGGCACTTAGCCACATTCAGACTCCAATAGACGTCATCAAGAACAACGAGCTTCTATTGTAGATCCATTTTATCCTCTTCAAATAAAACGGTTTGTTGCAGTCGTCCTCCCACGTCTGATACTAAAGACTGTGTCCCCTCTTTCATTCTGTCAGGGAGCTGATCCCATTTAGCCGGTTTTAATATTCTGTGGACGTCAGCGAGTGCAGAGGGATCCCAGGTGATGGGCACACTGGTCTTGATTAACTGGTTCCTCACTGGTTGGCTGAAAGGTAAAAGTGGACGGTTGCAGTTCTGAATATTTCACGTCTCCCCGTCTGTGTTCCGGTCATTCCTTCATCCCGGTGTGACTCCAGGAGGTGCTTTGCTCCGCAAAGCTGGAGTTTTTATCTCCACACTAAAGTGTTTTATAAGATTTCATAAATCTTTGCCTGGTTGGAAGCGTATAAACTAACCTGCTTGAATGGACCATTCGGTGCTGATGCGTGTGCCCTCTGACGGGCCCTGATGCATCTGCACACACTTCACAGGACAGTGTTCCACATTTGGGTCTGCATCACTTGATCATTTTGATATCCTGGATCAGCACAGATGTTCTGTTACTGGAGAAGCACAGTGACAGCAGGAGAGGAGCGGAGGAGGAGGAGAGGGGAGGAGAGGAGGGGGAGAGGAGGAGGGGGAGGGGAGGAGGGGGAGAGGAGGGGAGGAGGGGGAGAGGAGAGGAGGAGGAGGAGAGGAGGGGAGGAGGGGGAGAGGAGGAGGGGGAGGGGAGGAGGGGGAGAGGAGGAGGGGGAGAGGAGCAGAGGGGAGAGGAAGAAGAGAGGAGAGGAAGAGAGGAGGAGAGGAGCGGTGGGAAGTGGAAGAGGATAGGAGAGGAAGAGGAGGGAGAAGCCTGACTGATATTTTGGGGCTCTGGCAGCCTCGGCCTGCAGCAGCATCGCTGAGATGATGGTGGAGGCTCGTCGCTCCTGTGAGCATCATTACTGAACAAGGTTCTTCAAGGCTCCTGAAAGCAGAGGCGGTGTCAGACCCACTGTAACAACATGCTCGGATCGGCTGTATCAAAAGCAGAGCTGTGGCCGAGGAGAACACGTCCAAGCTCCGGAGGCTCCGAGAAGACCGTGAGGAAGTGCTTCTGTACCACGACCGACTCTGAGTCCTGACTAAAACATTACAAACATGCAGAAGCGGAGGGGTTGACTATGGGCCCAGAGTTACAACATTACGGTTCAAACAGTGTCGGATTATCGCGACCTCTAAACCTGTTGCTCAAGAAAACCACCGACGTCAGAGGACGGCCACTCGGGGACAGATTATCCCTCAGCGAGAACATGTGGCTGGTTCAGATTAACCAACAACACAACAAAGCTGAAAAAGGCCTGAGACATGGCTCTTAAACTGTCATGAAAGCATCTATTGAGAGCCCTTCATCTCTCATCTGATTATTAGGACCTATAAACTGAGCCCTTTCCAAGATTCTATATTTATATAGGTACTTAAAAAGAAGATGGGTTCGTATATATTTAATGTGATCTGGCCGGGACTGCACTGATTTGTATTGCCCCATTTAAAATGCTCTGTGGTGCTGTGGTTCAGGGTGCTATCTGATGTGTTAATGAGGCACTAATGAGACAAAGTCTGTCTTCATCTCAGGCGCAGGACGGATGTTTCTAAGGAGGACGCGAGATTAACAGAAAGGATGCTCCTTCGCACATCAGGGCGTGAGAGAAACAAGCACACAGACGAAGTAAAGCAGACAGAGACAAAGGTGAGCGTTGTGTACATGTGCGGTGCGATTTATTTAGACTTAGTGATGCTCCGTTGAGCGCTAATGACGGCACAACGTGGGTGGGTGGGAGGGAGTTGAAGGCAAGAGTAGTGACCCTGATGGGAAACAAATTACGTGACAAACAAATGCACATTTCAGCGCACACCCACAAACTCCTTTTAACTAAAGTAAAGTAATTTGGACAATGCATACTTTATTCACAATCATGATAATCAGGGTATTACCATGGCATTTGCTATGAATATGGATGTTGTAGCGTTTGTTTGGAGGTGGAGTATTAATAGTTGGCTCCTGCTAACGCTTCATTAAAATAAACAAAAGGAAAACAAAAACCTCCTCGCTTTAGCCTCGTCCACATTTATTACATCTGTAGATTGTTTGTCAGTCGGTTATAAGCAGGCGTCACCATTTTCATTCCAGCGCTTTGCTCCAGATGAGTTTCAGCTTTCATCATCTGGGTACAAGAGTGTTCACCTTTAAAAACCGGGATTACTGCAGAGAATGATGCAGTAAAGATGTCAACCTAAAGTACTTACAAAGAACATATATGTACATAAAAATGGGCTTATCCACAATAATCTGAGAACATGCGGTTCATTACTTCCACCTCTGCCTTACTCCATCCCCCCCCCCCCCCACCCCCCACACTCTATCAGGTATCTAGATGGCTTATCTGGCTCTTTGTCTTTCTGGCTCTGATCCTGGTGAAAAGATGAAGGGATGTCCTTAATTTCTCTCAATGAAAAATTCCGCGGCGCAGATGTTCTGCCGCTCCCACCTCGTGCACCGCTGGGATTCCTCTAATCAATCAAGTCAATTACCAGTGAAGTCTCATCATTTCCACTCATCACACAGTGATTTGTCTTTGATTCACTTGAAAGTTTGCCAGAACGACTTTATCCTGACTCGTCAGGACTTAATGGTGACTTAGAACTTTCACTTTTGCCTAAACTGCCAAGAATAAATTAACCCTGGAGCAACGGCTTCCATTCTGTTAACAAAAACAAGTGCTGGATTTTCTTGGGGAACTTTTGACTTTTGACGAGTCAGACTGAAGATCACACTCTTTTTGTCTGATGCCATATGTTGCTTTTTTTTTGGCCAAGATTCTGCCAAAAGGATTATCTGGGATTATACAAAAGTACCATCTTCGAGCTCCAATCCCACGACTTCTGCTTCACCTCAGCTCTGGCTTCAGCAGCGTCGTCACCAGAAATACACAGAAGCTCGCCTGCAAAGAACGTGACAAACAACTTAAGTTTGACAGAACTGCTCAGATTGGAATCCATACATTAATCTTCATACATTATAGAGATGGATTGAATTATCCTGCCAGGCAAAGAAGAGGAAATAACCCCTGATTGTAACAAGTCTGTAAACATGTGTTCCATCTTTAATCATTATGCTAATGCTCCTGTACGTTGCTGCCTGGAAACTAAACAAACAGACAAAAAAAATAAGAATTTCCTTTGGGGGACACCTCAATTCATTTGAATCGATATATAGCTCGCTTGGAAATGGCAGTCGCTCTGGAGAATTCTCTACCAGCCTGACTTCCATGACCTTATTCCCTACAGCCAAACAAAACAAATGAGTGCAGGCACCATAGGTAATAGATAAATAATGCCTTTGTTCTCAAATATTCAATAAATCTTTAATAATTTTTCTATATTTTACACTATACTATACTGTTTCCTTTAATGGGGAGAAGCCATAAAGGAAATCTGTGATGACAACATTTTGAGAGTGTTCCGATGGGACTTGATGACCTTCATCATCCTCTGATCCACAATCATGGAAACCAAATAAAGGTGAATGGTTTGGTGATTAAAAGCTTGGTCTCAGGTCGTTTCTAGTTTGCCAGGCAATCTCTTTATTGCAGATTAAACTGATGTCACGTGGATTCTAAGATTTGTGCACGTATGTATAAATGGTGATTTACACACACACACACACACACACACACACACACACACACACACACACACACACACACACACACACACACACTCACACACACTTGTCCTGGGTAAATGGGTTCATGTGCTTTAGGCACAGATGACTTCAGACACACACTGAAAATCCACTGTAGGCACACAAACCTATATATGTGTATATTAATAATAATGTATATAAATACACCTATGTGTGTGTGTGTGTATATATATATATATATATATATATATATATATATATATATATATATATATATATATATATATATATAATATTATATCAAAGGTCAGCTGCTTCTTGCTTCATGCTAACTTTGTGAAGGATGATGGATGGATGGATGGATGGATGAGTGCATGAGTGCTGCCCTGCCTAAAAACAGTTATTTATGACTCCTACAACATAGCGTCTCTCTTTTCTCAGCAGCTGAAGTGATGAAGGTCATGAGTTCCTGTTATTATTTCTCACTTCTGTGGCTCTCAGATCACTTGAACTGAGCGAAGCGCAGACTTCATGTGAAGGAAACCTAAATATGGATAAACCAGGATGGATACTTACTCTTGCAGCCAGGAAGCCCACGGGCTCCCTCGCCAGCGTGTGTTCATTGACCGTTCCTCTGGTCCCCACAGATCAGAAATAATGGATTCAGATTTTAGTCACTGTATTTACATGCAAGCAACATGCCCACAACATAACCTCATTTACATATGTATATAGCTATGTGAAAATATGGAGATTGTTTGTGCTCTGATTCACACACAAATGTCTTCTGACGTCTCCTCTGAATAGATTTTTTTTTATACATGTTTTTTCTCGAAAATGGACGTAATCATTGGAATGTGTTCACGGCCAACAGATGAGATCTCATCTGTGGTTTGGTCTCGTAGTGCTGAGACAAGTTGTCAGATCCTTCGGTTTCACGGTGACTGATCCTAGGATGAAACTCTGGTGTCCTTCTTTCAGGGCCGTGTGACACTCAGTCACTAGAGCTGATTTTACACAGAGAAAACATAAATTGCCTCGTGAGAATGTGTCAAACAGAAGACTGACACGAAAGCTACACGACACCTGACTACAGATAAAACATCAACATCCGCAGCCATTAAACTCATGCTACACATTAGACCAGGCTTGTAAATTAAACGCGCTAAACAGATAATTAACCACAGGCTGAAGCGATACAACCCCCCCCCAACTGGAAGGAAGCTTTCTGCCCATTAGTATGCATCACTGAGCAGAGCAGAAGAATGCTGGAGGGTTCAGCTTTGAAGACCTGACGTTTACCGTAAATCGTAGCTGTTGTCGCCTCTAATTGATGATTGATGATTGATGCGCTGTCCTTGACCTTTGACCCTTACATCTGATGGTTGGACTGTTCAGGATCTTTATGGATTTTTAAATCATCTTTCTCTTCCTAACCCCCAAACATCGATGCATTGATGATCACCCCTCCATCTTCAGGCTTCTTTCAGCACCATTTGATTGGTTCATTGTTGGGCTGCTAAAGGGGACAAAGAGGTAAACGCCCTCATGGACCCATGAGAGCTGCTGAGGAAGACCATCTACTAGCACCAGGGGGCCTCAACCAAAGTGTCACACTTCAGGACGTTAGACTTGTCCACATCTCAGATATACCCAAGTCAGCACAAGATCAAGCTATTAATAATTTTTTTGGGGGGAAAAACCCCCCAGAAAAAAGAGAACACAAGATATACACACACAGCGTGATGAAGCCCTGCTTCAGAGGACAGACTTCCCCACCAGACATTATAATTCTCTAAAGGATGTTCTTGGTTCGTGATTTCAGCGGTCTCCTCCTAAACACGCCTGAGTAAAGGAGGCCTTTAGATAAAGAGCCCGTGGACAGCGTCCCTCATCAGTCAGCCTTTCATCCCAGCGCAGCGCCAAAGTTGTGTTTTGTTTCTTAAACGGTTTCATTGCAGATTAAAGCACGAATATTAAAATGTGGCCATATATCTGACATGAAATGAACTCCAGAAACCTGCCAGTGAGAGTGTGTGTGTGTGTGTGTGTGTGTGTGTGTGTCCATACCAGGCCAGCTAATTAAATGCCTGTCTTATGACCTGTCCTGATTATGATAATCGACTGCCAAGCAGGCAGGTCTCCACTGATCAGACAGAGGATGTCCTTGTGATTAGAAGTGTAGCAGAGCAGGGAGGAGTGGACCAGGGAGCAGATCATTAGTAGCTTCAAGTGTGGTTGAATCACTCAGGGTGGGGGTGGGGGTGCGGGGGCTGCCATGATCACTCCTGAGACGATGGGCCATACAAAGAGAGAGAGATGGTGGTGGTGTGGAAAGCCTCTTTCCTCTCAGTTTTGTTCTACAAGCCGGGGCTGTGAGCTAGTGACGAGGCGTTTGAAGAAGATTAAACATCGGGATGATAAGAGATGATAGATAGTTTTAATTGAGAAGCTGTGTCTGACCTGAGCTGATTCAGGTTGACTCGCTCTGCTGTGTCAGAGCTCTGAGGGAGGAAAGACACAGAATCAGAGCCAGCACTGCCTCTAGGTGTCCCTATTTAAGGCCTCTCAGCTGCTTCTTCTGTTTGCCCAAGTTTGACCTCCCTATGCATACTATGCCCTCACTATGGAGCAGAGAAAAAGATGGCATTTCTTGAATCTGAGTGTGTTTTGGTGGCTAACGAAGAGAGCAGGTGATGGTTGTGATGGCGATACCCACCATCCGTATCACGGTTCACATCATGGTTCATATCATGTTGTTACCTTTTAGGGTGGATGGGGTCCATCCTAAAAGGTAACACTACTCTGCAGAAGAGAAGGTGAAGTAAATCAAAAAGCTACCAGACAATCAGCAAAAGGAGCTTGACAGCCCAAAAGAAAGAGGGTTTTGAGAAACCAAACACAAAACTAATCAAATCACAGAAAGGACACGTAATTTTCATGGCAAAATTTTTCTGAAGACCTGGAGAATATCATTTTGTGACATTTGGGCTGAGTTTATTGAATGATAGTGCAGATGGAGTTCTTTATCTGGCCATTTAATTTATCTGCTTCTTTTACATTATCTGAATTTTCTTCAATATTGTCTGTATTAGTGCCCAACCCTCTTCCACCATCAGCTGACAGGCTGGTCTCTGGTTAAATACAGGAAACAGTCACACGTAATGCAATAACAAACTACTTTTTTATTAAAATGATGACTAACAGATGTGTTCAGTCAGTCTCTTTTACTGTAAGGGTGGAAGTCATGACATAACACTGTCCACTTCAGTGACAGGTACATACATTTCATTTCAATTTGTGACTCTGCCTTGAGTGGATAAAGAGATTTAACTGTTATCTAAAGTTTAATAAATTAAACTGTTGATTGCATAATGGGAAATGGAGTTTTTTCCAACAAAAATGGATTAGATCGTGGTTTTTAGAAAAGATGGAGCGTTCTGAGCTGTGGGATAACTGATGAGATTATTTGTGGTGCCATGACAACAGTCTGACCCCAATATGCATGAAATCTATGAGCAGAACACAATAGATTGTGTGTGAGTGTGTGAGTGTGTGTGTGTGTGTGTGTGTGTGTGTGTGTGTGTGCAGGTTCTTGCACTCTTTTTTCTCCACAGCAATGGAATTCAAATGGATGCGTATGTGCTGGTATCTTTGTGAGGACATTCAGTGACATCATGCATTCCTTTGGTCCTGTGTGTACGCACCAGAACAGAGTGTCCTCATTCTAATGATCATGTTTGTGCACAGGAGGAGGTTCATTTGAATAATTTGATTTAAAAAGCAATCTTGTTAGAGTTCATAGCGAGTTTGGGTCAACAACATGACAATCGCCGGAGAACAACAACCACCAAAGCCTCGACAAACATTAAAAAGTTCAAGGTTCCAAACAGTGTGATTATCATGATGACAGGAACTAAAGCACACATAATACACTGATCTGACAAAAGGGGAGATAATTGGACAAACACATAAATGTGAAACAAATGAGGATAATGAAGGAAACCGGAGGGAGGAACAGAGGGCAGTGAGGGAACAAAGACCCTGCAAATTAAGCCAGAAAATGCTGTGAATGGAAACCCTGGTAACAAAGAAGAGCTCGGTAACGGAAAAAAGGAAAAGCCACATAAAACACAAAAACCCTTTTAATACATACATTTCCAAAAACTGCCACTGAAGGCAGGAATAACAGATAGATGAACAGAGACTGAAAAGTGGGACAATAAATCAATAGCAACGTGAGCATCGGTTGTGGAGACGCAGCGATGACACGATAACCCGCCCAGCCAAAGCCGAAGCCGGGGACCGCACGCGTGTGCGCAGCCCAGCGTGAGGTCCGGCGACAGTCTCGCGGCGGCGGAGCCGTTCGTCTGCGGCACCGACGGAACGCACACTTTCCCAGACCGCTGTGCTCTATTTGACATCACGATGAGTGTGTTGGGGTTGGAGGCGGGGTGTGTGTGAGCCCGATTTAGCTGGGCCAGACCCCACAGAGGGCCGGGGAGGGCCGGTAATTAAATTGGCTCACTACCGCTGAGATAGAATATTCATGGGAGATTACTTCCACAACATCCGTGTGTTTGCGCGCGCGTGCGTGTCTGTTGGTGTTTGCACCAACCTGACTCCTTTTTCCCGACCAACAACACGCGGCGACGTCGCGAGATGAGACGGAAGGTGGACAGAACGAGAGAGGGACGGAGAGAGAGTGAAGCTGACAGATCTCATGGGGTGATGACAACAGTCTGTCCTCATTTACTGGCGGAAGGAAAATGCTCAGTGGCTGTGTCTGTCAGTGTCTCTGCACATTCCTGTCAATACAGGAAAGTTAAACAGCAAATCTTGACTTTTCAGCTTTAATTAACTGTGACATTTTCTCCCGGGCTAAACGTTTCCCTGCCATGCAGATCAGTGATAAGACAATATGAAATGTCATAAACTGAACTCATCCGGTGACAGCATAAAAACATTTTGGACAAAACACTGACAGTAGTTTAAAGAATGCTGCTGCTAGAGGTCTGACAAGGAGAGGGATCACATGACGTGTGCGCTGGCTTATCTCTATTGTTGCCCCATAAACACATGTGAAGATCCTCCTTCTGAAATTGGAGGTCCTCAGGGCCCCGGCTCCATCCTATCTGGAGAAGCTGATAGCAGCACATCATCCCAGTAGACCACTCCAGTCTCCAAGCGCTTGTATTAGTGGCTCCCAGAATAGAATGGGCGCCCCCCCCCCCAGAACCAGTTCCTGTCCTGGTGCAGGACTGGAGGCCGACTCCCCCTGAACCCTCCACCGTCCACAGCCTGTGCATCTGTATCTATCTGTGGTAGGCTACAGTCACAGGGAGAACAGGTTGGCTAGGAGGAGGCTGTCATGAATGTCTCCTCTCCTCTCCTCTCCTCCCCTCTCCTCTCCTCCCCTCCTCCTCTCTTATCTCCTCCTCTCCTCTCCTACCCTCCTCCTCTCCCCTCCTCCTCTCCTCCCCTCCCCTCCTCCTCTCCCCTCCTCCTCTCTTCATCTCCTTCTCTCCCCTCCTCTCTCCCCCCTCTCATTCTCTCCCATTCCCTCCCCTCCTCTCTTCTTCTTTCCTCCCCTCCTCCTCTCCTCTCCTCCTCTCCCCTCCTCCTCTCCTCTCCTCCTCTCCTCCTCTCATTCTCTCCCCTTCCCTTCCCATCCCTACTCCCCTCTCCTCTCCTCCTCTCCTCCCCTCCTCCTCTCCTCTCTCCTCCTCCTCTCCCCTCCTCCTCTCCTCCTCCCCTCCTCTCCTCCTCTCCTCCCCTCCTCCTCTCCTCTCTCCTCCTCCTCTCCCCTCCTCCTCTCCTCTCTCCTCCTCCTCTCCCCTCCTCCTCTCCTCCTCCCCTCCTCTCCTCCTCTCCTCCCCTCCTCCTCTCCTCTCTCCTCCTCCTCTCCCCCTCCTCCTCTCCTCCTCCCCTCCTCTCCTCCTCTCCTCCCCTCTTCCTCTCCTCTCTCCTCCTCCTCCTCTCCCCTCCTCCTCTCCTCCCCTCCTCCCCTCCTCCTCTCCTCTCTCCTCCTCCTCTCCCCTCCTCCTCTCCTCCTCCCCCTCCTCTCCCTCCCCCGTCCTCCCCTCCTCTCCCCTCCTCCTCTCCCCTCCTCCTCCCCTCCTCTCCCCTCCTCCTCTCCCTCCTCCCCTCCTCTCCTCCCCCGTCCTCCTCTCCTCTCCCCTCCTCCTCTCCCCCTCCTCTCCCCTCCTCCTCTCCTCTCCTCCTCCCCTCCTCTCCTCCCCCGTCCTCCCCTCCTCTCCCCTCCTCTCCCCTCCTCTCCCCTCCTCCTCTCCTCTCCTCTCCTCATATACCTAATATATTTGCATGTATGATGTATGAGTCCCTGTCAGAGCGTTATATGTAGTACCTAGTACTACATATAACGTAGTACCTCTCTCATGGACTGGGTATTCTCTGTAGACAGGAAACAACAACGAGGGCTTCTTCTCACTGAGGTGTCGTTCCATCTCTCTGTAGAGCAAGTTTTGATCCATGGATCGGGTTATCGAGGCCCCCGGCTCTGACTGCCACCCAAAGGACATCACACTGACCCCACTTGGAGGCAAAGACTCAGCTCAGCTATGACTTCCAGTCGGCCTCGGAGAAACTCTGTCAAACTGTCCAACGCCATCAGGAGGGGAAGCAGTCCTCTCCCAGCACAGTGTACAGTGTGGTTGGGGAGGGTTTAACCTCAGATGGGGACGCTGTCCCACGCTGGGGCGACGCAGAGCGGAGCTGCTCAATCCCACCTTGTGTCCCTGGTTGGCACCCTGTGGGGGGGCCCTGTGAGTATGGGGTCCGGGGCCCTCTGTAAGGGCTGGTGGGCCTCTGTATGACCAGAGAGGGGCTTCACTTGCATTACCAGCAGTCAGGCTGTTTCTGGTGAGTGTTGGACTCTGGTTGCCCTCGGTTACCGGTTCTGTTTAGAGCTTTTATGGGCAGAATTCCTTGGAGCAGCCAGGGGCCAGATGAAGTCCAGTGAACCACAGGATTTCAGCTCTGCTTTGCGCAGATGATGTTGTCCTTCGACGTTCACGGACACAAGTGGCTGAAATGAGTTTCCTCTGCAGGGTGGACGCTCCCCAGGGCAGGGTGAGAGAGGGTGAGGAGCTCTGTCATGCAGGAGGAGCTCGGAGCAGAGCCGCTGCTCCTCCACATGGAGGGGAGTCATCTGAGGTGGCTTGGGCGTTTGTCTCGGATGCCCCCTAGACGCCTCCCGAGGGAGGTGTTCCCAGCATGTCCCACCAGGAGGAGACCCAGGGCAGGTCGGGGAGACCGCGTCTCTTGGCTGGCCTTGGAGCACCTCGGAATCCTCCCAAAAGAGCTGGAGGAAGCTTCTGGGGAGGGGGAAGTCTGGGCATCTCCGCTTAGACTGCTGTCCCCCTGACCCAGCCCCAGATAAGCGGATGAAGATGAGACGAGACAAGATGATGTATGTGTCTATCCTTCTGTTTGTATTATGTAACCGGGAATCATCTAAATTTACCCTGATATCAGTTTGAGGTCATTTGAGGTCATGTTCACAAGGTCCAATGGAAGTCCAAAGGAATCAAAACTTTTCACATCCTAAAAGAAAAAAAAATGTTTGAGCCATTTGAATAAACATGTAAACATGTACCACATGTAAATTAAATGAGTTAAGTGAAGATGAGATCATAAATTATTCACACATTGACTTTATAATGCGTCAGTCCATTGAACACCCTCGGCATATATTGTCCCCAGTCAGGAAAAGGGCTCATTTGTCAGTCATGTCTGTTTTGCATTTGTCTTAAGACAAACATTTAAATTCTGTCCTTGGAAACCATTTGGATTTGCTCACATCAGCTTGACATGCAGTCCTCTTGGCCCCTCTTTTGTTCCTCTCTCCTCTGCTTCATTAGGGTGGATTTGCATGTACGGCCATTAAGGGGCATAAAGCGAGATTAAAACAGTTGGGGGTCAATAAAAAAAAGTGACGCGTTAAAAGATTTTATTATCGTGTCTCTCTAAGTCTGGAGAACAGCCTGTGTCTCACCAGGCGTTGGCCATGTTTCTGTCAATTACAGGACAAAGCTGGCTTTTTAAGCTGTTCTTCTGTTTAAAACAGCCAGCGTATGACAATATTTTAATACCTGACGCGCAGAATGCTTTTTTTCTCCTGGTGATCATCTAAAAATATCCCTTTTTTCCCCTCTACTTCTCTTTTGAATCCTGTCTTCACCGTCCCAGAGCCGAGCATATTTCAAACCTGTTCAGATACAGATCCGCTGCTCCGGCCATTAATCATAATTCTTCAGCTCCGCGTGTTGGAGATAGCGATAGAACAGCAGATGAAGACACTGAGCAGATTGAGCTATTTGTTATCGCAGCTTATCCCAACTCCGGGATGCCTGCTATTATCCCACCAGCACTGGGAATGGCAGGTGGAAAATGGAATTCCCCCCTCTGCTCTGTTATTTTATTGGATTTTTCCCTCCCTCTTTCTTTTGACTGCATCAGGATTTGAGAATCACGTTTCTGCGTGCTTCCTCAGAGGTCACAGGGACTAAAACAGGAAAGGCAAGGTGAGAGTAAAGGGAGGGGGACAGGTGAGGTCGGCTGACATGCTGATAGCAAGAGATCAACATTTTCTGCAGTTGTTATCCAAGCGGAGGCTATGACCTCTCTGGATTGTTGATTGTAACATTTGGCCAAGGCGTTATCTCTGTGCTGCAGAGAGCTGCAGATACTGTCTGAAATATTAGCCTCGGCAAAGACACTGGGACGTGCACGCTTTGCTCTCCATAGGAGCATGTGTCTATATGCATGTAGGGGAGCAAACACAGCCAGTGATGCATGTGTGGCCCTGCTTGTTATGCAGCTTGAATACATGAAGCCAAATTGATCTGACAGTCTCATGGAGGAATACAGCCTTCTTTTCCTGTTTTACAAAGTTAGATCAATTTAAATATGTTTCGTCAGAGTTTGTGGTTCGTGTTTGCACTGTACCGTCTAAATCGCCGCGTTGTGTGGATGATGATGATGAAGTTTTGTGTGACCCCCCCTGCTGTCACTGGCTTAGAAATATGCACTTTTGGTGGCGGCGGCGCAGTAATTAGATGGCTTATTGTAGGCTCACGATGAACCACTCCTGAGTGAGAGCAGGATGTATATTTAGTTTAGCGCTTTATGCGTGCCTTTGCCTCCTAAGGATAGCTCACGGGGGTTCACAAGGATTAAAGATAGCATTCAAGTAGAATCATTATTTATTCATCCACTTCCACAAAGCCCCACCTCACCACTTACCTCCCTGTGGTTAATGTCGAGCAATTAGATCCCTCTCACCTAAAAGTGAAAATGTCTAGCATGAAACACAGGCAGGCCCGGTTTAAAAACATTTCTTTGGTGCGACAGTTACGGAAGTTTTCGTGCTCTGTGGCGCTGCAAAGGAGCAGAAAACAAATTGGACAGCGGAGGATTAAGTTTTGATGAGTTCAGCTTCATCTGCGTGATGCAATCGCATGTAAGGAAGAACGAGGGTAGCAAAAAGAAGATTTGTGTCAGTGGATCACGCCGCGCGTGTGAGGGGATTGAGAGTGGGCGACGTCGGTCACGTGTGGCTTAAAAGGAGGTCATGTATGCATCGCCTGGTCTGGTGGCGTGAGGTTATACCCACATGTGTTTGACCATGTCTTTACCCTCCAGTGAGGTTATGCACAAATTGAGCAGGGGTGGGGGGGTGGTTTACCCCTGCTGAACAGATGAGGGTCAACTGGATGCACCCATGCAGAGCCAGCCTAACCTTGAATGCTGGCAGCCCAACCGATTCGCCATTCCAGTTTACCCCTGCTTTCGTCTGCCAAAGCCAACGAGTTACGCCAGCCACAACCCCCCCCCCCCACGTCCAATATAGCCTACTGTAGTCGCAGCTGCCAACTAGCCCCTGAGCTACCAGACAGAAAGAGGGAGAGCGAGTGGGGGAGGGTGCTTTGGGGCTGAGGCAAAAAAATACGGTCATGTATACTGCATGTAAGGATTAGTACTAATGAGAATTTTAAAAGAAAATTAACTGAGAGATGACGTGATGGTGTGGTGGAAATGGAAAAATTGAGGAAAAAATGGCTTAAATCAGAGCGTGTTTTATTGAGGGGGGCCATCGGGGAGAAGACAAGAGCTTTGGTCTGATGTGGCTCTGTGCTAAGCGTGCATGGCATTCTGATTATTGCATCTCATTACTACTGTTTCAGGCCCCCTTTCATGTACTAATTGTCAACAGACAATTAATTGTCTTCAAGTAACACTGATCATGGTTTGCTGCGCGCACAAAGCAGACAAAGAAAACAGAATCCAAATGCCGAGTTCCACCTGATGAAATCACAAGACGACCAAGTCTGGCTCGCTCTCTGGTGTATTCTGTTTCTCTCAGTTGAAAATGTAGAAATCACCATAAATAGCAACATTTAAGGTGGAAAAAAACACCAGAACTGACAAAGAAAAAAGCAAAATGACCACACTTTCCAAACAAACAAATCAACGGAAGTTTACTTTACTCTGACTCCACAGTCACTGTTTTAAAAAACCAAAGCTTATTCCAACATTCACACTTGAGTTGCAGCTAAAGGGACAATTTCATCCCAGACCTCACAGGAAAGAACACAGCCGTTCCTACCACCCACCTCTTTGGGATTGGGGCTCCTCACCAGGGGCAAAACCACAGGAAACGCAGAAAAGAGAATTAAGGAAAATCGAACGTTGACAGTAATGAATGATTTTCTTAAAATGGCTTAATTCAGCTCTATACTCAGCAATAGAATGCAATTTACTTGATTAATGAGCTCCCCCACATCAATGCAGGCATACAAATGGAGGGGGCCCAGTATAGCGCCTGGGACCCAGTTTGTTCTGTTTGTCTGCTGCACTGTGGTCAAACTCACCCCCTCCTGGGACTCAGCCACGCCCCTTCTTTCACTACTCGAGAGGGTTCGTCCTCCTGTGGAACTCTTCCAGGCTGGTCCTTCACCTTGTCCTCACATTAATCATATTTACAGAAACCTTCACGTTGGTTGTCCGTGACAGGGCTCATA
Organism: Lagocephalus sceleratus; assembly: GCA_911728415.1. Taxonomy (NCBI): domain Eukaryota; kingdom Metazoa; phylum Chordata; class Actinopteri; order Tetraodontiformes; family Tetraodontidae; genus Lagocephalus; species Lagocephalus sceleratus. The sequence goes on along the minus strand of CAJVRN010000219.1, from coordinate 3,879,217 downwards.
TGATCATAAATAACATCGAGACAAAAATATTCAATCAAAGCAATTCCTTTAGTGATGCGGACTTTCAGCATTTAGTGAAGCCAAAGTTTATAAGTTAAGAAGAAAACAGGGTGGCGACCTTTCACCATGCTCGCGATAAACAAAACAACAACAAAAGAAACGGCTTATATATCGAGAATGATTTGCAGGAAAACTAAAGTGCAATCTGTGTGAGGTTACACTGTGTGTTATCAGGAACAGTAAAATAATACAGCACGTATCTGGTGCAGACAGATTTATGTGCTCGTGCCCGCGTGTTTGTGTGGAGGAGAGAGGGAAATGAGGGAACCCACTGTATGGCCGACGCCGCCACATCGGCCTAATGCCTTCAGACACCCAGGCAGGGGTGAGCACACCTCCGCAGTCCCTCAACATCTGCACCGCCACCGCGACAGCCGCCTTCCCGCTCTACTGTGACAGATTGCAGACGGGTCAAGAGCTTCCTGGTTTCTGCCCAGCTCCTCCTATCGGAGGCCACCATCTCATTTGACACGGCGTGCCGTAGCCCGTCCCGTAATCGCATCAGAGAGCTGAGGGAATGACAAATCACATTACAAGCACCGGCTCACTGCAGTCATTGTGTAGCCTCGCTGGCGTTCTTCATCTTTGTCCGTATCTTTGTGAACGAAGATTCATGGTTTGGCCTGTGGGAGGAAGAGTAATGAGATAGAGAGGAAGGCTGCTGAGGGAGACGGAGCTGCCGAGTTTGTGTTCTGTAGGTGTGCCTCGTAGCACAGCGTGGTGGTTACACACCACGACACACAAGAAAGACCGAGTGCAGCTTAATGATTCCCCACTCGCAGGACAAGTGCTTTTCTTTGAGGGTATTATGAAATGTAGAAAAATATAAAATTCACAACCTTGTGCTGGAATTGTTAGTTAAGATCACTCTTTTGCTGCTCTCGTGTCTGAGACTCATTTACCTCCAACTTGGCGAGAAGCACAGAGCAGCAGCTATTTTAATAAACCATGAAGGAATGGATGAAGGGCTGAACTCTTTCACGTTCAGTTGTTTTAGATAAAGCTGTTTGCTCTGTGTCATTCACACATAATTATGTGTTTATGAGAGCCAAACTGAAGAGTGGCAGCATGGAACAATGGAGCTCTGTGTGTGTGTGTGTGTGTGTGTGTGTGTGTGTGTGTGTGTGTGTGTGTGTGTGTGTGTGTGTGTGCGCGCATCTATTTACATACATGCTAATTATGCAAGTATGGAACCATAAAAATCATTTTGAAAATGAGATAAGAATAACTAGAATTTCTCTGTTCAGTGTTAAACTGTGAATATTTATACTTGAACAATCACAGCCCAACTCATAAATAACCACAATAATCGTAAATGAAGGCCAGCGCTGTTCTTCTGGGTCTAAGTGGGATGGCTTTAGTCACATCAGGCCTTCCTCTCACTATATTGATGCAGTAACTCTTCTGCCTGGGAATCCAATAGAGGGACACACGGTTCAGGCTGCAGCGCTGTTCTACACAAGCACAAACACAACGAGCGTCTGGTTGAATCAATGTGGTAAACAAACGCTGTGGGCAATATCAGCGGATCCATCCATTCTATCAATCCAGGTTCAACCTTATAAATGGAACAAAGCCAGTCCACTGGTGATGCAGGCACAATGTCCCCCGGCTCTGCTGGCGTCTGTACGCACGTTTCAAATGGTGATGAGTTGGTGTTGTCAGTGGCGACCGCCCGTATAGACCAACACGCTGCATGCTGGAGTCATGAAAGCGCTGATTGACCAGGTCCACAGGCGCAGTAACGAGGAAGGGCGGGAAGTTGCGCGGAGAAAGTTCTGACCCTTTTTCATACGTGAGTTCTCTGGTGAGATTTTGAATTCTTGGATGTTCATTGTGATTATGCTAACGAGGTCTGTGCTGATTGGTCAGAGGAAGGACAGACTTGAAATGGGGTGGCAGCTTGGTTAGTACGAAGAGCTCTGATGATAAACAAAATCTTTTAAACTGCAGATTTTCAGACAAGTTTAACCTGAGGTCCTTCACCAATATCCATGCTAAGAAGGAAAAGTGTGATTTCCAGGTGGGGACTCCTTTAAAGAGCCTAGAGGAGTTGTTTATTTGATGCCAACATGGTCACGGACAAACTAGAACAGCTTTTAAGAGTTTCTGGCTAAAATCTGCTGATTATTTTTGGTGTCTGAACAGAAAAGTGAATCCATTTTCATGGGCCTGATTAATTTATCATTCACCATCTCCTCTGTGGCACCGGCTGCTGCTCTTTTATCTTCTATTTTGCTTCTCTAAAGGAGGGCATCATATGCCTGATCTGCACATTAAATCTCTCCTCAGTCCCATTTTTCAATTTATGCTTCCAGAGGTGACTTTTACACATCTTCTAAGGAAACTGTCAAAATGTCATTGCATTTCTTGTAAATGCAAATTTCTGCCACAAAGCAATCTGAAAACCAGATGTAATCTCAAAGCACATGCATGCGCTGAAATTCCTATGTAATCATCCCAACGTCAACATAACCAGGATCTCTGAAGCAGATGAATCAAACACACCAACAAATATAAACAGAAATAATGCGTCATGTGACAGCAGTTTGTGAAACCACAAAAAGCTGCTGCTGTTTAGCTTTATGTAACACAACACTACATATTTAATGACAGCAGGGGCTAAGGAAAGTTCAACCAAAGTCTGGGGAAAACATTAATATTCTGCTTGGAATTTGCATCTGCTTATTCCTTCTTCCTGTAGCCTATGGCTCTATAGGCTGTAGGTGTAATCAATTATGCAAATAGCGCTGTTGTCCTAGCAAATTTCAGCAGCACTTGTGCAGACAGAACAGGTATGCGTGAAGAATGCTGATTTACCTTCCTGCCTTGTAAATAAAGCTTGTTTGGAAGTTGTTGAACAGTGTCAACACTGACATTATGAGTCAACAGCTTCCTTTCAGTGGTTGACAGGCAGCATGAAACCTCATTTCTGAGCCGCTAATTGCTAAAAGTGGCAGTCGGAAAGTGGCGTGCTGATGGCAGCCAGTTCAAAAACAAGTTTAGCACTTATCTGTAAAACCAGCCGTGACAACCTTTGTGAAGCTCAGTTTGGGGCCCCTTATTGGTTCAGTGCGTCTCCCTCCAGTCTTCACCGGACGGGGTTAAACTTTAACATTAGGAGGCTTCGTTTGAAGGAGTGAAGCCGTGTTACCAACAACTTGTCTGTAGGTCAGGGTTCATATTGGGTCCTCCTGTCTGGATCTTGTGTGTCGGGCTACCTTTGGCGGGCTCTTGGGGAGGATCCAAACTAACAGGACCCTGATGGAGGGGTGGCACACATCATCCAAATACCCTGCAGAGACCCATTTAAGGTACCATGTTACCGACCGAGGACTAGACCGTAGTGGTCCCAAACGAATGAGTATGGACCAACCTTTGCCAGGAGATGCGTCCTCCTTCGTGTGGGGGCTACTGCACCGCTACCCCCGAAGCTGCCCTGTGTGACGGTGCAGAAGACCACGGCTTCATTTGCAGGTCAACTGACCCTAAAAAAGGCCTCCACAGAGCGGACCTGGCTGTGTGCTGCTCACCTGGGACAACCGACCACTGAGTGCCAGCTTCCAAACCGCACCATTACCACCGTGCTTTAATCTGGTTAACATTAGCTCTATTGAAGGGCACACACACACAAACACACGCACACACACACAGGCTTTTTGGGGCTCTGAGCTATCAGCTGTAATCTACCTCTAGTGATTTGTTTTCCGAGATTGTCTGGAAACAGAAAAGAAAGTGAGCTGCCATCTGTTAAGCTTCAAGATAAGAAGGATGAATGCCTCAGCTCTCCTTGCAGCTCAAGCTACAGCACTACATTGATGTGAGATTGGTTTGTACCGCACCTCTTGGGCTGCTGTTATTGCCGACCTCCAACTGCAATATTCATATTCGCTTTTTTTGTAAGATCCAATCTTACTGCAATTTGAACTTTTCATCATCTGGCACCAAAGAATAAACAGGGGTGATAAAAGAGGTTGACCCTGATCTTGGATGTCTGTATGATATCATATCTACACCTGAGTCCGGCTGGTAGGCTGTCTTCTTCTCCACAGATTGTGCATCTTTTATTCTCCTTATTTTCCTCCTTTTAGTCTCCTCAGTGAGCTTAATTCACAGCAGAGACAATATCAGCAGCATATACCCTGAATATAGCATGAAAGCATTCACATGTAATGTATATACAAACTGAAAGGAGTAGTGAGCCTCTTCATATTTGAAGAAAAGGCAATTAGAATAATCTTAGAACGAGAGGTGGAGGGGTGTTGCATGTTTCCATGGCTACAGCCAGCTTCCATTCATGCAGTATTTCTCAAATCAGCAGCACCAGTGAAGATATTACTACAGTTAAGTATGACTGATTTGTGAAGCTGTAATCGAATTACAGGCGTTACCCTTTAACACGCAGCATGAAACGTGGACCAGACACATGCGTGCGTGATTATGTCAATTGATGGAGCCTCAAAGCTGCTTAGCTCACAAGTGTTAATGCTATTTTGAGGGTTTTTTTTTAAGACTTTGTAATATAATTACGAAAATGATATTTCTCATTCACATAATTGCTGCAAAATGTTGAATGATCAGAGCAGACTACACTTTCTCTTTGCATGATTTCTTGATATTTCTGTCCCGTCACACTCAAGAGAGAGTCAACAACATGCTTCCCAACACTTGTGTTGCAACATGATTTATCCCACGATGAATTTCCCTGAGCGACGTCCAGCCCACGCCGGCAAACACTCTCAGACTACCCCCACCCTGTTTTCCTCCTCTTTATTTCCCTCCTTAAATCAACAGAGATTTCACACACTTGTCCGTCTGTCTCCTGTAAAATAAGACCAAGCTGGACAGAGATGAGTCCAGTTGACTGGCACCTTCCTCATGTCTGCTGGTATTCTGCCTCCTCGTCCCTGAACAGGTCTTAGATCTTTGGGCTTCTCCCACCTCTGTTGTGTATCTAATAAAAGGAGACCTGGATGATGACATAAAGCCCTTTATCTTCGTTTGGAGTCTGCTGATTGGTTTCATATTTCCTGCACTCTCAACGTTGATCCCGGCACCTTTTCTTTGTTTGCACTAGACTTGGCCCAGACATCATGCCACGTTCCTTCAATTTCTACACATTTTTTTTCCTAAAGATTTTTGAATAAAGAGGAAACCTTTGCATTTTGTGCACATACATTTGAATGTATTTGTTTTTGTTTGTTGGAATTTTTAAATTAAGCTTCTTCACCTCCTGATTCCTCAATGTTGGCCACATGGAAACCTCATTCTACCTCCTCCAGGTGAACACCTTCACAGGAATCAGAGGTCTTGAAGCATGAGTGAGGGTTGAGCCCTGAAAAACTTTATTCAAGGCAACATCTGAAACACGGGGAAAGTTGAAAGAGTAATGAAACTGATACATGAAACAGATAAAGACAAAGATAAAGAGCCAACTGGTGAAGGGAGGGACGAAAAGGAAGGAGAACGTGCAGCAAAGAGGTGGTCATGGCAAATAAAATGGAGGTGATGAAAAGTCACAGTTGTTCCATTTGCCTGGCTGTCTGAACTCTGCTCAAGAAATTGGAAACAGTGGCGTTCCCTAATCTCCCATCACTTTCACAGAGTGTATTCAGCGTCTGATAAAAAAGCATGTCCTCGCCCCATCACGCGCACACGCATGCACGCACACACACACACACACACACACACACACACACGCGCGCGCGCGCAGTGAAAGAGAAGGATTTGAATATGAAAGGACGGACCCCAAAAGGAAAACACACTCTGCACTGGGTCTGTTTGAGTAAACTGCGCGGCTGAACTTTATCTGAATGGACGATATGTTGGCGCTATCTGTGTAGATATTTAAAATAGCGGCAGCAGCCGACCTGCGGAAGGAGGAAAATCGGATTCAGTTCCTGCTGACGGAGTCGCCCCAGAGTTCGCTTGCTGTGGCTGAGAAAGGCGGCGCACGTGTCGTATCTGAGGATTGTGGCGGGCAGCAGTCGATCGCCCTGTATTCCTGATTCTTTACTGCTTATCTGCAAACTGCCACATTGTCACTTCATTCTTTTGTTTCCCTTATCTTAAATGTACATGTTGGTAAATTACAGGGAATCTACATGTACTAAATTAGCATGGAGTTTCAGGCCCTCTCTCACGTCGTGTCCTCCTTTTCTTCTTTTTCACTCCTTTCAGCTTCTGCAAACAAAAATAAACAAGCCATTTCACAGCGAAGGAAAATAACTCTCTCTCTTACGCGAGTAAAAGAGTTGTTTCTTGCGTTTTAAGCCAAAAGCAGTTGTTGACTTCCAATTTAGGATCACGTAATGATAACACTTCTTTTCAAACAATCTTTTTCTTTCTTTTTTGCCTCGGTCCCCGCGGACTCTGTCATTCTAATTACCTTGAGTAATGTGTCCTCTAAACTAAGACACTTTCATTCTAACTATGCTGTATTATTGTGCCTATATGAGTTTTGTAGTTCAGTGTTGAGATAAACACCACTTTGGAGTCACAGTGAACCATCAAAAGCATTTAATGATAGATTCGTTTTATATAATATATCCATCAGTCCATTATTCTCCACCCTTTAACATCGCACAGATCTAATCTTTGTCCCAGAGGTGCAGGACTGCTTCAAGTAGGGAGGCAGGAACACACACCCTGTACACATCACTAGTCTGTCACAGGAAGCACACACACACACACACACACACACCATTTACTGACACTTCAGGTCAATTTAGAGCTTAAAGTTTTCTTGGGTTCCAAAACTACCCTGCTGCCCTTCAGAATCCAGGCCCGGTTCAGTGGAGGCAAAGCTCCAGCTGCAGGTAACGGGCAAAGCAGTGGCACCATTAACATATTCAATAATATTTTAACAGTCCAAAGAAGATTCAAGAAGATTTAAGAAAACAGCACAGCAAAGGTGACTCCAGCGCGTCCTGCTGACCCTTTAATGCTCCAAATCTGATTACAATTTGAAAAACAAAAAAATCCAAAAAGCCCCTCAGCCTCAGCTGCACAGCACCTGTGAGGGGCTAAGCCTGATTTATAGTCCCTTAAACGTTATTATCTTGTTGGCATCCATAAAAATAAAGTATGATACGTAATAATTCCAGTAACAAATCACTAACTGGCTCTTTTATAAATACTAATGAAGGCAATAAAAACAATCTGTCCACAGATACTGTGACAACAAAATGTTGGTGTAATTAACGCCATGAAGGGATTTATGATTCTCTGCCCTGTGAAAACTCTGTGTGTGTGTGTGTGTGTGTGTGTGTGTGTGTGTGTGTGTGTGTGTGTGTACACAGGGGGGGGTCTCTCAAAGACACATTAACACCTCTTCACCAGCGAACATTCACAGGGTCCCGTCTTGGGAATAAGGCCCAGCGATGCTACACCACTCCTGGGGTTTGTGGTCGACTCCTCTCAGCCCCCCCCAGCCCCCGCTGACTCCCCCACCTTCTCCTTTCACACCTCCTACAGCCAGCTCTCATCACCGCTCTGATATTTCTGTTAAATCCTGCTGGGTTGGCTGACGGTACGAGACAAACGTTGCAGCGCGGTTCAGCCAGTAACCAAGACAATCAGGTATTTATTCAGCTGCTGGAGACACCAGACGGACGGTCGGAGGAAACCAGAGGAGCTTTCACAACGATTAAATCTTTTGTTTGAAAGACTCAAAGATCACTTTGGCTGCCCAGTTATGAGATGGAAGTCTCCAGCCCTGCGGATCTTCATGCGGGCGCTCACGCCTTTCCTCTTCTGTTGGTTGGAAGCTTGACCAGGGAAGAGGAAGGTCAAGTGCCTCCTCCTCCTCCTCCTCCTGCTTTGCTCTGTGAATGGAGGGTCAGAGGTCAGCCGAGAGCATCAGCATTAAAATCCTAGAAAAAACAAATATCTGTGTGTGTGTGTGTGTGTGTGTGCTGGCTGGAGCTACACTATATTTACTGCTTCAGCAGCTCCTACTCTGGGTCCTCTCAGACTCGTCTTCTTACATCTTCTGTGTTCTCTCTTTTCTCTTTCCTGCGGCGATTTGGTTCTCGATCAATAATACAGACGTGTTGTGTTGTGTTGTGTGGGTGTGTGCGATACACCCACACAACACAACACCATCAGCATTATTCAGAAAGAAATTTCTTTTTTGCTTACTTTATTTTTGCTTTTTTCTCATTTTTTCAAGCCCGTCTATTGTCTGGTGGGGAAATATCGTTAAAATAAAGGACCCAGAAACTACGCTGACTTTTCTTTGCGCAAGATGGTGGTCAGCCTGTGAATTATATTTATAATCTGTGAAACCTTTGAAAAAAGGACATAGACAGAGAGAGAGCGGGAGGGGGTGGAGAGATGGCTGACCTCTGTCATCGGTGAGTAATGACCACAGAGGAGGACAGATGATCATGTTCATCAGCTCCCAGAACTGAGGCTTGCAGCCCTCCTGCTGGGGGGGGATCAGTCAGAATGATGGCCCAGGATGTGTGTGTGTGTGTGTGTGTGTGAGAGAGACACAGAAAGAGAGAGAGAGAGAGAGAGAGGGAGAGAGAGGGAGAGGGGGGGAGCATCTGTGTGTGAGGATGGATGGATGAAGATGGGAATGGGCGACCACTGTGATAATGAGACTTACTGTTGATTACAGACCATTATGTGTGTGTGTTCATGTGTGTGTTGCTACACACGGAGGGGAGGTTGAGTGTGTGCAGTGTTACAAGCACTGATTGAATTTATTACAGAGCTGTTTTATGTCCGGTATTTAGGGGGTGGGGGGGCTGCTAAGGGGGAAATGAGGAATGCTGACTAGCCTTTTCATTAGCACATCATTAAAGTTTGAAAAGTAGCTAAACAGCCGAGCCCGGCTGTACATGGTGAGTAGCTGCCAAGTGGAAACTTAAATCCATTAAGGTCAGATTATATTGTTAAAAAAAAAAAGTCTCAGCTTTGGCCTTCGCACACAACTCTTTGATTAAAAGATTAAAAATAAAGAACATTAGCAGTGGTGGGCTAAGCAGTCGGTAAATCTCACCCCTGAGGTGTCTGTGTAAGGAATAACGATGACTATCATTATTATTATCATTACTATTATTATTACTATTTTCCATGCACTGGATCTGGGAATCATTTTAAAGTCCCTTACAAACCTGTATCTTCTGATTCTGGATCAGATATTTGCATCACTTTGATGTGGTGCAAAAGCTCCCGAACGCCAACTGAATTGATTGAGGATGAAACATTACTCACATCACTAGTTTCCTCCTTGAAGCCCAAACCGTCGCTGTTTCGCTTGTCAGTCAGCAATAAGCTGTATTGCTTTCCAAGCTAAACTGCGGCTGTGATCAATGCGCTCGCTGTTTGCGCGCACGTGACCGTGGAAGCGTGTGATGGAGGGGAAGGGCCGCTCATCCGAACCGGCCCTATCTCCACGTCTCAGCTCGCCGTCCTGCCGTCTCGCGCGCGCCTCCGCGGTTCTGAGCGGGAACCTTTGAGCACGTGTGCGCACTTCACGTAGCATCGCATCAATCACCCACCCAGGAGGCCAGTGGTTCCCATCACAGACATCATGCCACGTCAATTTGCGCACTAATATGTGTGAGAGGAGGAATATTAGCATCCGGTGGGGATGAGGCCGGTGTGGCGCTAACACACATGTGAAGGATCCTGGGCTGTCACAATCTGGGCTTACACGCGTACACCACACATCAGTGTACATTTACACACACGCACAAGTGCAGTTTGATGGTGAAACGTTGAGCAGGAGCAGTTTAAAGTCCCAGGAAACGGCCACCAGAACAGAGTTCAGGGACTGAGTCGAGTCAGCAGAAGCGCGGAGCCTTTTATGTAATTAAAAACTCTGCTGCTGCACTTTAGCCTGGGCGGAGGTGCAAAAGTGACAGTGATCCAGACGAGACACGAGTACAGTCTGGACCTTTTAAGTGTCTAATGTCAGCGCTTTGCAATCCAAACGGCCAATAAAACCAAATAATTACCAAAGATCGGGTCAGTGGGCCTGTTTGTGCAAAAGCAGATCTGAGAGGACGGACGAGAGTCGATCAGAGACGACCACGTGCAGACGTTTGCTGCACACACACACACACACACACACACACACACACACACACACACACACACACATTTTAAACTGAAAGCTCGTCCACTTTTGTATGAATAGTTGGCTCCACGTCCAGCCACATTCGGGGTCAAACACGCTGAGAGTCATTCACCAGTAGTTTCAAATATCGGTGGACTTCACACACACACACACACACACACACACACGTGAACACACACTTGAGAGAAGTCCACGTCCGGCTGAAGTTGGGGGCAGTTCAGTGCAGAAATATGTGCTTTGCTTGGTGCATTGGTGGTTTTCAAAACTGAGCCTCACCTACTGTCTGTGCATGATCTGCACTCCTTACGCTTCCACGACGCAGCGGTCAGTCACGTGACTCCCGCTCCTACCTTCTCCTGGTCGCCGCGGGGGTCTCCGAGGAAGCGCCGACACATGAAGCGGGGCGCTCGTCACTCACGGACCCTCCTCCAGCCTCCCCGGGACCGGGAGGTGTGTTCGGGAGCCGCTCCTGCGCGGTTCGCTCCTCGTCCGTGGAGTGGAAACACCTGCGCGCCGCGGCTCCAAGCTGCTGCTCGGCGATAGGTCCGGCTCCCCCCGCGCGGCCCGCTCCATTGCGCCCGGCCGCTGTCAATCGCGCTCGCAAAACCTCCCCCCGAGATATCAAGTAGTGCTGCCGGCGCCCCGCGTCCCGCACTGCCTGCCCAGACGGCTCCTGCTCCATCCCGGCGCCTCTGAGTGCGTCTCTCTGCGGTGCGTTGCGCGCAGGCTGGACAGCGATGACAAGAGCCCCGCGGAAGCGCCCACAGAAACATGGATCCCCGTAAAGCGCTGCTTCCCTTGCTTTGGATTTTACTACTGAGGCCGGAGGAGGACTGTTGCGCAGAGGAAGGTACGTGAGAAGCTGCTTTCGGCTCCTGGAACTGTGCGTCGCGGCGGCGGTGCCGCTCCACAGCCCCCTGCTCGGTACTTCGGCTCTCTGCGAGGGTCCCCGCAGGTGCGCTGATATTTAACGGGGACCACATTTGGACCGCAGTTTTAAAGTTTCACGGGGGCATTTTGAACCCAAGATTTAATAGATTTCAACAATTGGACACCTCTCCCTCTATTTCAGCTCTCCCTTCATCCAAAGTTGCTCTCGTTCCTTCCATCAGCAACGCGGCACAAATCTGACATTTCGTAGTTTTGTAGTTTTAAACATTCTCCCTGTTTTTCGGACTTGTTAACGGGGGGAAACTCTGCTCGCTCGTCACGGGGGGTCTGGGGCGTTTGTGCGTTTGTGCGTTCGTGCAACTGGTTTCTTTGTTTTCGTTCCGTGCCGTGGCGCGGCCGCAGGACGCAGGTGGCGACGCTTCACGTCGCCCCGCGTGACCCCCCGCTGCCCTCCCCCACAGCCCCTTCCTCGGATCCAGGGCGGCTCCTGACGCGTTCGCTGTAGACCTTTAATTAAAACACCCACGGCGCGCGCTCCGGAGCCGTTCGTCACGCTTTAGAGCGGCTTGCGCCTCCGACCCGCCGCTCCTCCGGCCCGAGCGCCTCTCAGAGTTTTGCGCGCACACACCGGGACTCCGGCCAGAGCGCGCGCGCTCCCCAGCAGGTGAAGGCCAGGCAGGTGGTTCTAATCAGCGCCGAGCCCGTCGAGCGGAGGCGGACGCAGCGGCTCCAGACCCCCGAGCGGCTCTGACGCGTCCGCTGAGCGCATATGTGCTCCACAAAGTCTTTTCCACTGATCACACGGAACGCACGCGCGCACGCACGCGTGCCAACTGCCCCGTGAAACGCGCACACACGCATGATGTGACAGCACCCCCTGTCCGCACGCACACGCTTTCTCTCACACGCACTTCAGAGCGTTGGATCCACGCACGCACAAACTTCTTCCCTCCCCTGATCGTCCCCGGGACGCCCGCGAGTCTGGCTCTTCTTTCTCTGATGTGGCGACAGCGATTAATCGCCGTGTGTTCCTGAAGGCTGCTGCAGGCGCAGGAGACCACTCCGGGATTCGTCCCCTCTAAAATGTGCTTTCACAGTAACGTCCAGACGATTTAAACAGGAACATGTACCCGTTTATGCACAAAGAGACAAAAATAACAGTCAAGGAAATTATTTATATTTGCTTATATGCAAGGTATAAGTGACATTACATTATAGTCGATATTGTAGCGTTTATGTTACATTATAGTTGATATTGTAGCGTTTCTGTTACATTATAGTTGATATTGTAGCGTTTCTGTTACATTATAGTTGATATTGTAGCGTTTCTGTTACATTATAGTCGATATTGTAGCGTTTATGTTACATTATAGTCGATATTTTAGCGTTTCTGTTGGTCTTTGTTCACATCTCCACACGTTCCTCTTTGGAGAATGTGCTTTATTCTTCTTAAATGGTTTAGTAGCTTTTAATCAGTCTCACGTTCATGATTCCTGCCCTTGCTCTCTTCTCATCCGCTGCCTTTCCCTCTGTTGCCGTATCTTCCTCTAATGTTTCACTCTTCTGTTCTCTCCTCCTCGTCCCCCCCTCTCTACATGCCTCCCCCCATCCCAAGCTGACTTGGCAGAGCCCAACACGAGTGTGTGTCCACTCCCCCCCCCCCAGGCCGCTCTTCTCATCCCTCACCGTTAACACACCTTGGCATCTCATTGGGATCTCATTTACTTCTGCACTCCTCCTCCTCCCGCCCTCCGTGCGCATCCGTTCTGCAGCGACACGGTGAGAAGAGGCCGTGGGTGCAGAACAATAGACAGGCCCGCGTGAGCGCTCCTCTGAGCCGCGCGCTCGGGCGGAGTCCTCGGACGTCCCTCGGGCCTTACAGGACCCGGGAAATGAAACCCCGGCTGATAAAAGGGAAACTCCTCAAAGCGCGCAGCTTTGGTGCTGCAGCGTTTACGTCCCCGCTGCACCCCGACCGTGTGTGTGTGAGACGTCCCTGGCACAGGCGGATCTGCGCGCTCTTCGTCCTCCGTCATCGTCCCTGAGTTTATGTCCTCGTGCGGGCTGGGCTCGTCCCCACCCGTCCTGAATGTCGTTTGTCCCGTAGGACCGTCACACAGGCTTCTATTCATCTGCTCACGAATGATCTAAAACAGCCCGAATAAACATCTGCTGCTTAGAAAAAGGGTTTTTTTCTTAGTTGTTTTTTTTGTAACTGGTCTGTGTGAATTGATACATCTGTTATATATCAGTGCATGTCAGTTTGTTCTTTCTCACTCTGGTTCAGGTTTGAATAATTGAGGTTTATTTTAGTGGGGTAACACACTGCGCTTCTGAAGGGAGAGTCCCCCAGGCCCCTCCAGTAGCGGAGCCCCCCCCAGAGAGAGAGACGGGAAACAAACAGGAGGATGCTCGTGGACGTCTCTAATAGAGTGGTGACATCGGAATACCACCGGATGGGAACACTGCCGCTCAGAGTCTAACAAGCACTAAAGTTCCTCCGGGCTTCAGATTCGCCCCCCAAAATTCTGCCTGTGTGAGAAAAGTCATTGTCTCATTTTAACACTACGAGATTACGGGCGAGTGACGTCACAGCGCTGATAACAGCCCTGTCTCGATAGCATCGGCAGATTGTGGCTTTATGCCGGAATGCACCGCGATTCTAATCTGAATCGGAGGAAAAAGGTTTTCTCCACCACAGGCTGTCGGGCTCATCTATTCTTCTGGCTCCCCAGTGATGATTTCTGCGGTGCCACGTATCATTAGCAAACTATTATTATTAAACTCCAGTCATAAGTCATGTGATTGCTCGGATATATAATTTGGATTTGTGCTCGCATGAAACAATCTAATTGACCAATATTGGATTTAGTAGCAACCCTGCCCGGAGGCCTCCAGGCTCCTATTGGGACTAATTGTTTGTGATTGATGCAGGCTTATTTCTGCTCCGCCGCCGAGCGCGCCGTGCCCCTCCACACGCGGCCTTGGACTCACGCGCGCTGTGACGGCCCGCGTGCACGAAAGGTCGCGGTGATTTGTGGATATGGCAGGTGTGGCGCGGCAACATTCTCGCCTTGGGGCCTGAGGGACGCGCAGATGGACGACGGGGGGGCGCTCATCGGGAAAAAAAACACGAGTCGGGAAAGCGGGGGGGGGCGTGTTGGGTTGAAAGGTGACAAATAAGGGAGGAGCGGCGAGTGACAGAGTGACAGGGAGAAAATTGAAAGTGTTAAAGGCGAGTGTGTGGGAGCAGGTGATGGGGGCTGGAGCCTGTCACGGCTGCTTTGTTGCGCGGCTGCTGCGTGTTGCACATAATCAGATCCACCGAGCGCTCCGGCGACAAGTCGATGCGGCCGCAGCCACATTTTTACACGGAACATCGACGGATAAACACCGCCGGGAGGCGTGGCCGGCGGACCCCAACAGGGTCACCTCGTTGCTTTTGGTTCAGCGGAAGGATGCAACATGGGATCAGGGGGCGGGGCTTCGAGGAGCGCATCTGCAAACGGCTGCACGTCTTTTTACTGATGAATCGCTGTTGATACGGCTTCACCTGTGTGTGTGTGTGTGTGTGTGTTTAAATGTGCATTTTCCTCATCATCTACCTCTTTACATTTGGCACCATCAGCATAATCGAGCTGCTTTTTGTCCGCGGGTGCAGTGCATCGTGGGCAATCTGCTCCCTTGCTGATTATCGGACGAGGGTGAGATGTGTATCAATCTATCAAACGCTTGATGACATTTCATCATTTAAAAAAAATAAAATCTGTGAAAATACCAATGTGGAACTAACAGTTGTTAAATCAGTGTTTTTTCATTTTCTTTAGTGATAATTTAACCTCTGAAAACGATCAGCTGTTTTATGAAAGGACACGCTGGATTTGAAACCAACACATTCCTCATGGATCTCTTCATTTTTGTGAACTTGAGGAAAAATGTTCATTAAATTTGAAAACATGAAGAGGAAAGGAGTCTTAAAGTGGAGCGTGAAGCCAGAGGGGCTCTGGCAAACGCACACGTGATTTCATGGCAGCGTCTGATGTAAACATCTCAAGGGCAGCGCCGCAAAGGTTCTTCAAAGGTTCTCCACAGAAACGACAAATACAGAAACATCTATTTGAATATTAACATGAGCTTTAACATATCTCCCACCACCCAGAAGTAAGACAAAATATACTGTTTGCACACACACACACACTCCCACACATAGACACACACACACAGACACACACACACACTCACACACATACACACACACAGACACACACACTCACACACAGACACACACACATACACTCACACACATACACTCACACACATACACACACAGACACACACATACTCTCTCTCACACACACACACTCTCTCTCTCTCTCTCACACACACACACACACACTCTCTAATCATTTCTGCTGGTTTTGTTTGGATTTTAAAAACTGTTTTTTGGCCAGCTTTGTTGCTGCAGGTGTCTCTGCGATGACAAATGTCACTCTTGTGTATTTATGCAGAGCTTGAGCCGTGCGTTTGGTGCCAATTCCTGCTCTGGGTGTTTTGCATTGAGCGTAAACACAAAGCGCATTAATGCAAGACTCGATGTGGGCGGGCATGTCGGGAATTGAGTTGGCAACTCTGCGGACTTCCGTCAGTCTGGCACCGTCCCACTCTCGGCTTTTTATCTAATTTCCTTGTTTTCCAATAGAAAATAATATTTCCTTGATGTTGAACAAGAGAAAAAAGGTTTAATCATCAGGTTTCAGGTAACTACGACTTCCTCAGGGTCACAGAGGTCACACAAGGTCCCAGGGAGGACACCAGGAACGCTTTGAACCATTCCCCATTCAAATACGCACACACAGGGGATCTAAAGTTCCTACTGGAAGAATTTGGGGATTGTGGAGAAAACCCAGCCCAGAAGTGTTGAGAGCGCAGACCGGACTCTCCTCCCTGTGAGTGCTGACCACGGCAGCATCAGTCTTTTGAAGTGTGTGGCCATGCGTGTGCGGATTAGAGGCAAAGTTCTAGGTTAAACAGATTGCCCTGCCTTTGAGGTGTTTGCTCAAAGACCATCATCCTCGGGTGAGCCCGGCCCAGGTTGTCTTATTAGAGTTGTGGGGGTTGACTGGGGTCATACGGGGGGGGGCGCACCATCTGATGACTGTTCTCACGCTGCTCAGCCATCAAAGTGCTCCACATTTGGATACAATTTGCATCTCTATTTAACTGAAAAGTCAAAACAAAGCGTTACCCTGATGCATTTAAAGCCCCGTGAGAACCCACTGCAGGACACGGGTTCGCTTCTCCAACACATTTGCTCTGAAATCGGGATTCGACCAGGCCCGTGCACCCCCAACGTTAACGTGGTTCTCACGCAGCCTCCTTCCTGGCCATCGCTGAGACACTGAAACTGTGAGGAGACAAACAGGCCTTTCTTGCTGTTCCATGTTTCTCCCATATCTAAATGGAGTTCTCCAGCTATACTCTTTTCTGTCAAGTGCTCCTCGACAGACACTGTAAATATAGTCTGGCTGCTCTCAGCGTCAGATGTTGTTTTGCTGCGACAGTCCTGACTGGAGTGACTGTGAGCATTTGCCTGCGTTCAGAGGCGGAGTACGGAGACACTGCGCCATTCTTTAATGGAACATGTTTACTTGGCTCTCCTGAATTAAGCAGCAGCATTTAAAAATAGACCCAACACAAGTTGATTTAGGTACATGTGCTGCATTCAGGTGCTGCTTTGAGAGCCGGGGACTGCAATGCAGCAAAGATGCCTTCACTGAATCAAAGGCAGGTCACTGTGGTGGCGACGCCACAACCACAGTTGGTACGCCGCCTCACGCTCGAACCTTTTCAGACCTTCACCAAAACGTGTCATTTAGTGTCCTGATGAACCCACAGAAGGACGTGTGTGAGGTAGACACCGAGCAGCCTCATCTGAACTAAGACGTCGCTGCATGGATACAATATGTACATAAGTGATGGATTTAGACATTGTTGACATTGTGCATTGCACATAAAACAGCACCAGTCACCATCCTGCTCATTCGCATTTTGTTTATTCTTAGTACTATGCACCCCTTAATGTAATAATGGGGGTTTATGTCTTGTTTCTAAAATCCAACGATGTCACGGAGCCAAGGAAAAAGACATCTCACCATGCTGGCAACCAATCCTGGCAACTGGCAGGGGTGAGGAGCTGTGAGGAGCTCGTGAAGAGCGGAGCTTCCACTTGTATAATTAGCTCTTCTCCCTTCTCAAAAATCTGTCTGTTTCAAACAAA
Organism: Lagocephalus sceleratus; assembly: GCA_911728415.1. Lineage (NCBI taxonomy): Eukaryota > Metazoa > Chordata > Actinopteri > Tetraodontiformes > Tetraodontidae > Lagocephalus > Lagocephalus sceleratus. The sequence continues at coordinate 3,861,896 of CAJVRN010000219.1, read as the reverse complement.
TCCAGCTGAAGGATTAAAGTGTATTTTTTCAACAAATAACTAGACTGCCTGGTTTCTCCACCTCTCGCTGGTGCTGACACGCCGTAGCTGCTGCCCAGCCCTTCCCGACGTCGTCCTCTCCTGATCACCGTTTCCCTCTCTGCTCTGTGGTGGTGATGACGGTCGTGTTGGAAATGTGTCCAGCCGGGCCTCATAAACCATTAGCCTGTGCCTCCCAAACCCCATTAATCTTTCTGAGAGGCGTTTGACCTTTCAAACTCATTAACCACAGCCGGCGTGCAAACAGAAGTCATCACATACACCAAGCGCCGATGCCTTTGCTTTTTTTTTTTCCCCCCTCCACGCAGGTGAGCTTTGAATGCGTAGGCTCGTGTCCAGCTGTGTAGCACTTGTCTCTCCGCTCCTGTCCTCTTCATCCCCTCACTCCCTCGCTGTGTGGGTTTGGTCAGTGACCTGTTAAATTGCCTGACCTTTTAAGATGCAGCTTCCTCCACCATGAATAAATACATAAATCGTGCAGCTCCAGCTCAGTCACTTTTATGATACCCCTCCCTCAGCTTCTGTGCACCTCATCACACCTTGTGATCTGCAAACTCTCAGCAATAACAAGCAACAGTGGAGTCGTGTATCCTTTACGCACCAACCCCCCCCGGGAGAACGCTGGCCGTAATGAAGGGGCGTCGGTGACGGGGCTGAGTGGGAGCAGACGACGTGATGGGGTGTGTGTGAGGGAACTGGCCTTGTGAGTTTATCAGAAGGCGAAGGCAGCAGCAGTTTGTGTTTGTCGGGTGACGGCGCTGATAAACGTCCGGGGAGGTTAGTGCTGCGGTGTTGGAGAAGGCCGGCATCATCGCGACTTCAGTGACTCAAGACTGGGCCGAAATATGGTTTAAAAACACTTTTAATGCTTTTAAAAGTATTTAACCATTTCATAATCAGCTTTGTAGCATCACTGCAACTGAAACATACAGAAAAAATCCTGCAAATGTGCCTCTTCAGCAGGACTTGTTCAGAGAGGGGATCTGAACCAGATTATTCCCTAGAAGGACACCCTGAAGGTCACCCTATCAGGATTTGGTCATTTAAAGGGGACATTATTGAATTCTGTCCATAACGGTGCTCCAGAGGAACGTGACGCTACTTCTGAGAGGTGACTGGAAATGTCACCTGGTCTCCCAGTACGTCGCTGCATCACTGCTTAAAAAACAGGCACAAGGAAACATGCATTCATCGCGACGTGCTTGTACTATCATTCATTGACTGTGTTAGTTGCTCTCAGTCAGCACTACTTTCTCCCGTTTTAAACAAACTAGTAAATTATTTATACACAGATTTAAGTTCATGGTGTCTTTGATTCATCCAGACCAAAAGGAAACTAGATGAAGCCGAAAATAATATATTATTTCCTGTTTGCATTTCATTTTTTTACACCTGGGTCTTTGCCGTCCCGCAATTGCAATCAAACTGTTATCAGTGCAGGGTGTTTAGTCAGGCGTGCTCCTGATTCTCGGCTTCCTCGCCGCTACAAATGGAAAAAGTCAATTTTTCCCCGAGTCAATCAGAGCTGCGGGCTGTCAGTTACCGGGCTCACCCAAGTGGCCCAACAAGCAGGCAGTTAATTAGCCAGCGCCGAAGAAGAGGGCCAAGGAGCCATCCCGTCCACCAACAAGTTAGTCAATCAGAAAATTGTTCAACTGATAATCGAGCAGGCGCGATGCCTTTGGGCTATTTAGTCGTTGGGTCACTCAGCTGGCCGGCCAATCAAAGAGAGTGGCTTTCAATCAATCAGCCACTTCTGAGAGCAGCCCCTGATTGTCTGGCAAATGGAGCGCCCACGGTATATTCCACAATACGTCAATATGGTGGGATGTCAAAGAACCCTAATCTAATTACTCTGAGCATACGCAATGCATAATCGTGATTAACGCGTCAGTCATTTTCACTTACTTGTCAAGGAAAGAAAAGCGTTTCTATGGGTAAATCCTGAGAGTAACCAACTGAATCCTGCTCGTTTTGGGGCACGGGGGCCAGAACTCCAGGGGAGCCCGCACAGGTCCCAGCAGCCCGCCAAAGCAGCTCCGGCCAAGAAAAACCGAATTTAAAAAAACTAAAAACTCCGCCTGCATCTGCTTAACGTGGGCCGGCCTCTGGTCTGGTTTTAGATTCGGTACAGTTACGGGCGGGAGCGTCTGAGAGGGAAGCCTCATCCTCCATAAATGAGGCTCTTCTCACCGCCATCACGCAGTTGATCTCAATGCCGGTAACACCTGTGAGGATAGCGTCTCGTCGGTGCTCTGAGTATGTATGCTTTGAGGGATATCAACATCTAGTCCTACTCAGCAAATCTCAAAGTCAGGAGTCGTTTTTGAGAAAAAAAAATAGAGATTTTGATGACATTCATACATTTCACTGAACCTGCACAGCAGGATTATCTCCAAGAAATAAAGTATGTATGTAGCCAGTACAAGAACACGCACACACAGTACACACAATTTCTTCTTGATCATCATCAGCAGAATTTGTCTTGACGCATGTTTGATCTGCAGTAATAAAAAAAAAGTGTTTGATATAAAATATTGAAACACTTTTCCGTCCCTCTGTACTTCAAGCCAAGAAATTACTGCACAGCTTTCCAGTATCTTCCCCTCAGTCCAGCCTGTGGCTCTGGTTATTACAGCTATACTGAGAGCTAGGCTAAGCAAGGTGTGTGTGTGTGTGTGTGTGTGTGTGTGTGTGTGTGTGTGTGTGTGTGTGTGTGTGTGTGTGGTGTGCGTGCACGCAGGCGTGTGTGTGTCCAAGAATTGGTTTACCTTCTGTAATTGGTTTGCCCTCAAATTCAATACGTTTGCAGGGTATGGCTGGTACACTTTGTTCTTGTGTGTGTGTGTGTGTGTGTGTGTGTGTGTGTGTGTGTGTGAGTGTGTGTGTATCTTGGATACACTACCTTCTATTGCCATTCCCCTTCTCTGCCATTATGCGGTTGTGCCCTCTTGTTTGTCGTCTTCTGTGCAGGAATTTGCAAGTGAACACCTCACAAACGGATTTTAGTGTTATTTACTCTTGGAGTTTTCCGGCGGGAGGTTGTGTGGTTCTGTGTGTGCGCGTGGAGGATTCTGGTCTCTGTGGGCATGTATCTCTGTGGTGGTGCATGCTGGACTGGTCAGATGGTCCTCCTGTATGAAGCTGAGGCGAGCGGGATTCGCTCTCCGGGACAGATGGGAAGGGATAGTTTTGCGTTGGAAGTGGCGGAATAAAGTGCTCTCTGCCACTCATCCTTTCTTCCCTCGCTCACTCTGTCACTGTCTCGGTTGCTCTTTCCATCTGTCTCCTTCCTTCTTTCTCAATTTCTCTCTCAATTTCTTCATCAAGCTCGCACAATTGAAGTTGGCAGTGTTTCAGCGATCGAGTGGCTCCAGTTAATGGCAAATTACCTGCCTCTCTGATGTCTTGTGTGTGTTTGGATTGGAGCTAATGTAATGGACTTTCCTCGAAGGTCATTTGAAAGAGCCTGCCACTAAATCACTACGTGTCACTAAAGCGTTCAATGAAGATTGGCTACGGCCATGCACATCTACATGTGCATCTAAATTGGGTGCTAGTTTAGCAAATTAAACTGAAACTGGGAGAAACTTCCAGTAACCTGAAACTTTATTACAGTTCTTGTTTGTTCGGCGCGCTGACGTGCGGCACCCGGAGACTCTGGGGGTTGTTGTTAATGACGCAGCACTGATTCAGACGCTGCTTCACAATACTTGATTCAGTTAATTAGCCAGATTCCATTAATCAAGCCGAGATGACTAAGAGTGTTTTTTCTTCAAAGACAAACGGCGGCTGCTCCGAGTTTCCGCCGTGGGACGTCCAGACAAGATTTAAGCTGCTGTTCGCCCGAGAGCAATCAAACCTCCGCGAGTCTCATCCGCTGCTTTCACTCGTCCTAAATATAGCGTACAATTCACAACCCACAGCTTAAGCCCCTTACCAAAGGGTAATCTTTGATTTCTGATGTACGTGGGACGGTTTGTAATTAAAGACATCCCCCCGTCCAACCAGTCCGTCCTGTCTCTCCAACAGAAGCCTTTCATTAGAGTCGCCTGTTTTGACCTCCCAGGTCGTATCAAAGACATCCAGTTATTAGCGCCGTCCTTCTCTGCAGCCTGACAGGGAATCGCACACAATAAGACTAAAAGCTCAAAAGGGAGGAGGCCTAAACGCGTTTATCAGTTTATTGAGGATTACCTGGGAATGCACTCAGCCAATCATTGACTCAGGTAGATCAGACACATTTTGAGCTTTAACTCTTCACCTGTGGTACCTGCACATGCTAATAAACACAACTCACAGTTATTGGAAATGTATTCAAAATGTGTAAAATGAAAGAAGAAAAACAGTCGTCTGTTGAGTTATGCTTAAAGGACCGATGTTGAGGGTTCTCGTATACGCTTCTGTCCTCGTTTGGCTTTTTCCGTTAAATATTCTTTGAGTTTCAGGAAACCAGCCAGGAGTCTCATTTGTACGGCGCGGCCGCCGTCACAGTGAAGTCGGCGTTTGCCCTTTGCTTGGCTTCACCTCCTCACCTTCTGCTCGCCGAGAACATGTGACCACAGCAGTCAAATATGTCTCCTCGCCGTGACTTGGACGGATCTGAATTCACAGGGCGAAGTCGCGGTTGTGTCGCAATTAACGGCCAAAGCCGGGCCTGTCAGCAGTTGGAGCCTTTCGCTCATAAAAGCTGTTTTATGGCCGCTTGTGAAAGTGTAAAAGGCCTCTGATTTGCCTGTTATTAGCATTTTATAGAGAGAAGTGACACGTGTTAAGTTCAGACCTGTGTGTAACCGGGGCGGGGAGATCGACTAAAGACCAAAATAAGCTTTTTTTTTTTTTTTATATGAACTTCATCTGAGCAGGTCGGTGTAATCCAGGATTCTACTGCAGCTCTGGAGCTTCTAGGTGTGTTTAAAGTTACCCTCGACACCAGAAAACGAGATTTTGAGCTTAGCTACTTCCTTCACTTCCTGTCCTGTCACATGACCACCAGGCTTGTTTAGTATTTACTCATGAGTTCTCATGACGACATTTACTGTATTTAATGACCATTAAGTCTAGAAACAAAATTAAATCTAGTTAAAAGTTGTATTCATGATTTACTTTGTTTTATTTTTTTGGGACGAAGGACAAAAAGGAGTGATGATGATGATGATGATGATGATGATTGAAATGCAGCTCAGTGAGGAAGACTCTAAATCTAATCTGTTTATACAGCCTCACCTTCGTCTCCCAACTGTCTCTTCTCATTTCAAACTTGACAAACAAACAAATATGCACACTTGTCCATAAACACACACACACACACACACACACACACACACACACACACACGCTCATGCGTGGTGAAGGGAATGGAGGTCCTTTGCTTATCTTGCAGGTGAAATCTGGAAAAAATTGAAGTGTTGCATTTGCATTTTAATTTGCTCTCAATCAGGCATTGTGTTTGGTGTTGCAGTAAAATTGGCTGCTGTTTGCGCCTCATCCCCATTTATAGAGGCTCCACCAGAGACGGGCCCCAAATTCAAATGTGTACGCTATCACAATGCGCGGAGATGACACTTCCTCCCTTTTTTGTTCTCATCTCAGTTGTTTGCCGTCAGCCCACCATTCTCTCCCCACAATCCACCTGTATTTTTAATGATGTCCCCTCGCCCCCCCCCCCCCCGCCACACCCCCGCCCCCACATGTTCTCTTCATTACTCTTTGTGCTGCTTCTCCACCTGTCCCTCTTCACCCCCCCCCCCCACCCATTTTTCATTACCGGGAGGGTGAGCGCTATTTGGATTTCATCAGCGGTGAATTTCCACCTCCGAAGGGCTGTGGTGGTGTTGGATTCTGCCTTCATCGCCCCCCCCCCCCATCCCCACGGCTCTTTTACTGCAGCCCGTCACTCGATGGGTTGGCCCCTCATGGGACTTGACATTTTGAGCTCTGTCGGCCCCCTGGGTCGGTACAAGATGTCAGAACAGTGTTAGAGGTCAAGGAAGGTGACCTTTCTTTCCTCCTTGGAAATCTGTCAATCAAACAATTTATTAGAGCGCTGCCCCCTCCTGCACGACCCCACCCTGGATGGAGCATCGGTACATTAAATCAAACGCAGTACACCAAAGCGAAGGTGCAAACGAAGCTTCGTTAGCGACGGTGATGAAGGGTCACTTGTGGCTCGGCTGTGGAGGCGCAGACCTCCGGCTTCACCGAACCCTTTATATCGCGGTGACATTTGAAGCTTTTTTCTGGGTAAAACATTCCATCCATCATCTCGGCTGCTTGCACCGACACCTTCTCTGGGTTGTCTGAAATGTTTCCAACAGCTTTTATTTGGTCACATCTTACTTATTGACCTTAAATGTGAAATGGCACAAATGAAGCAGGAAGATTAATACCTGTGAATGTTGCCTAACAAAAATCTGAGCTTCACCTCACCTCAAATTAGCATGTTTTTTTTCATCAGGCAAACATCGTTCCTCATTAGTCAGGGTTAATTATATGAACGTTTGGTTTTTTTGAGGCGTTACCTTAACCTTGTTGTGTATTACCTGTGTAATCAGTGAGAGCTGAGTGGTCATGCTTTAATCACCTGGGGCCCATCTGCACTTTATTTACTCTCCGTGTTCTTCCTGCTCGCTGCACGTCTGTCTTGAACATGTGCACAAGACCAGGCAGCAACCGACGGTGAGTGAATCACATCAGTAATCCCTTTATTAATTCACACGATAGAAACAAAATGTACAGTTTGACAAACGACATTTGCCTGTAAACATGTTTAATACTTGAGTAAAGGTTCATATTGTAGTCACAGTCCAGCAGGTTCTTCTTATACATACTGGGCTGATATGAATTCCCAGTATGGCCAGTCTGGGAGGGTGAAGTCACACCTTGTGGCCGGCAGACCTCGTCCTGTGGGACTGTGTGGCTGACTGGAGCCACATTGTTCCCAGACATGCTGGACTGTTGTCACACGTTACTGAGTTCTTCTCTGACGGACAGAAACTGAAAATGTAAAATGTCCTGCTGGGAAAATGCGCCCCTGTCTCCCGCCGTGCTCCCTCGCTGTTTGGTTCCTCCCGTGGTCGCCGCAGGCATTATCACCCAGGGAAGCGCGTGAGCAGCGGCCCTGTGGTTAACTGTTAGCAGAAAACAAGTAATTAGCCTGATAATTAAATCCTCCAGTCGGCCGCCCCAGCCTGCATTGTGTAGCCCGGGTTTGCTGGTTCAGCTCATTTGCATAAACAGTAGAAATGGTCTCCTCAAAAATGAGGAATTAGCAGATTAATTCTGTTCTATTATCCACCCAGCGATAAGCAAATAAACAATTGGGTGTGTAAGAATGAAATGAGGATAATGGCTGTTGGCAGGAGGAGGAGGAGGAGGAGGAGGAGGAAGACGCTTAGCAGCCAGTAGAACAGATGAGGAGGCTGTGCCCTTTAAGGGGATCATTAAAAAAAAGAATGAAACAGTTCTCGTGGTTCTCGGGCCCGCTTCCTGCTCATCTCATCTGCACCTTCACAATCAACGTCTGTGGGCGTTGCTCAGTAAGAGGAGGGACGTTGTTTCTCTTCGCTTGTCTTAATTACTGACCCACTGCATGCTGCTTCACTCCACATTATTTATTTATGCTCCTGGTTTGATAATTAGTAATGGTGATTTTGCACAGCCCTCCTCAGGCTGCACACATTTGTGAGCCCCCGTGAGGAACTTTGCCCGACCTCTTCGCTAATTGCTGCGTTTTGTCGTCTTCTTGTACACTAATTTCAGTTTTTCTGAAGAGCTCCGATCTGATGTGACTCGACCGTCACCAGACGCGCGCTCGGATCACGAAGCTGCTGTTTGAAGCTCGTGCGATGGTTCTACTTCGGAACCGACCTGTCCTCGTAATCTGGCCGGCCCGTTTCTCCATCGTTCTTTTCATCGCTTCGCGCACACGTCACAACCATTAATACGACTCACGTCAGCGTTAACGGACGGACAAACCTCCCACGCTGAGCTTTTGCTTTTTGTGCTGCATTGTTTGCTGTAAATGCTCAACACTTAATTTTCAAAGAACCCCGCTGAGTTCATTCATGACTGTAATGAAATAACTGGGACCGATGTGCACTTCTACCTGACCTGTTGTCTTTTTGAAGAACCTCAATTTACTTGTGAAGACCTGTAGACGAGCGTGCACACTCATCTTTTATTAATCCTATTTCACCTCACCCACAGTCTCTTCATATCTGTGTTCATCTTGTGTAGTTTCACTCCTACAGCCTACAGACCATACATCATGAGGCGTCTCCGCTCCTGTTGATGTTTGTGTAATTTATACTGGTCTTGCGTCGCAGCAGACGGGCCGCCTGTTTTTCTGCCTTATTGACTGCTCTGACCACTTTGTCTTTTCTTCTCCATTTCTTTGCTGTCCCTGCCCAGCACAGATAGATATTGAGCATATTGAGCGATTGGCTGTCGGCTCTATCGATCTCCAAGGTCACAGTCCCGGCCGCTGAAAAATGGCCCCGCGCTGTCCTCCCGTCCCCTCTCCAGCTTCGTCTTGGTGCCTCGCTTCTGTCCGCGTTTTTTTAATTTGTCACTCGCCTCATTTCATCTCTGTGCTGCCAGAACTCAGCCCCACGCCGGGTTAACCCATCTTCTCTTTACTCTCATTTCTGAGTTGGTAGCTGCTGCCGCTCAGAGCGGAGATCGATGGCGAGGAGGGTCGGCGTGGCGCCCGCGGGCGGCGCACGGAGGCTGCGCGAGTCGTGACATCATGCTGGAGAGATGAAACAACAGCTGCTAAAGTGAGCCGGCGAAATTGCTCGGGGTAAAAAAAATCAAAAGGGGAGGTGAGGGGAGAGACGCGCAGAGCGGGAATCACAGCAGAGGTGAGGATTCTGCACCTGAGGGCAGATCTGAGATACCAGGACATAAAACCAAAACGCTGGACGTCTGAAAACACTATGTAGCTGATATTTATTTAGGACCGTTAGATATTCTCCATGAAGATCAATATATTCCCCTAGTCTCCCTATCATCCACTCATCTCCCAGATCAAAGGTCATTATTACGCTTGTCATCACTCAGAAAGCGTGCGTTCAAAATGTCGATATTGTCGTTGGGTCTCAGTTGAAACTTTTTCCTTTTTTCCTTGAGCTCTTTGTTCCGCTGCTGTGATGGCGTCACCACAGGAGCCTTTTAGAACGAACCCACCTCTCTTCTACCTGCTCAGTCTGCCGTGGCGCCCCCTCAGATCCTAACGGGAGTAGCACAAACTGAATTTTAACAACCTCGTGGTTTCTGAGGACTCCCAGCGAGCTCTGCTGCTGCCGAAACAGGGCGTGCGTGTGTGTGTGTGTGTATGTGTGTTGACAGTCAGAAATTAACGTTATCTGGACAGTTTTCCTCACTGCCTACATGTGTGAATGTACTGGCCCCACCCCATTCCAGCTCCTGTGACCAATCAGCACGCATTAACATAATAATAATAATCGTAAGCACCGTGACTAGACCAGTCCAAATCTCACGTACTCTCACAAGAGAATTTCATGATGTTAAAAAAAAGGGTCAGAGCTCTATGTTTGATATTTTTTCTAATAGATTTAAAGAATTCATTTTCAGACAATTTAAGGGAGACAGAATCCACGAAGAAAAAAAAAAAAATTTTAACTCCTTTAAATGGTGTCTTAGGCAGAAGTTAAGTGAAGTATAAAAATGAGGCTATCTGATTCCTGAACGTGAAATAATCTGCCGTCGCTGACACACACAGCAGATGGCTAATGCATATGTATTAACCCAGTTTAACTGCCGCTTTTTCAAAACATGATGGTGACGCTGTGACCCAAAGACGGAGGTTATTGGAAATGAGATGGAGTGAGACTATTAGAGGCGGCGCTGCAGCCCCGTAGCACGCCTGTGTGCGAGCAAACATTTTTGCGTATCATTAATGTCCAGGCAGGGTAGGACAAACATGATAAGAGAGTGAGGGGAGGTAATGATGCACCACGGGCTGGAGAAGTGTACGTGCAGTATCTATGCAAATACGCACCTCTGATTCCTCGGGCTACCTTTCCCTCGTGGTACGCTGCTCTGATGAGACGCCTGATGGAGGATTTTCTGGGTTGGTCATGGTTGAATAATTGGTGTCGCCCCCCCAAAGCAACACAACAGAGACAATAATGCTGGTTTCATTAGGATGGAAAGGACTTCCTGATGTGTTACATTATAAAGAGAAAAGTAATTTACTGTAATTTCTAAATAATCAATTTACGCCTGTTATTGTGATACTTATCTGTTGGCTGCCAAAACACACTGATAAGCTTCTGTCTAGATATGAAGCATCAGATTTTCAATTTCTCACATTCATACATCTTATATCGTTTACAATTTTCTGTTCAAAGTGTTTTTTTCCCCATTCCCCAGATCCATTAAAATCCCTGGAAAATTGGTTTTAACTCCTGTGATGATCCAAACAGACGAAAAGAAAAGAATCGTACTGAAGCCATGTCGCTCTAATGTTGATCTCTCAACAACAAAGCTTGACCTGAAGGAGACGAAGGAGGATAGAAAACCATTTGTGGTGCTCCACAGATCCTAACTTTCATTAAATGCTTAATATGTGTACGCACATATGATTTACCTTTAATCTATACATCGTTCTATTCAGAAAGCTGGCTACATAAAGAGAGCAGAATTCTCTTCAAAAGCTGGAGGCGAGAGGAGCACTGGCGAGACGTTTTGTATTTAGCCTTGGCTTGTGTTTACACAATGCTCCAGGATTCATCTGAATCCTCTCAGCATGTGACTGATCACATCTTATGTTCACTTTGCAATGATTAATCAGAGCAGCAGTCATTGTGTCAGAGGGGGGCAGAAAAGTGAAGACAAACAGTCCAATCAGGCAGAATCATGTGCTGGTTTATTGGGGGGGGGGCACAGCTGTTCTTCAAGTCTGACAGCAGGAGGCGGTTTTGATAAATACATCACATGTCACTACCCGCAGGATTCTTACCAGATTCCTCCAAGTGTGAAAGCTTTTGGACACTCAGCCCTGTTCTCCTGCCACGTGGTGCACCTCCACCTGGAGCTAAAACGGCCTGGTGGTGGTGAGGCTGGAGCTGCCATTGTTCCTAGTCTGAGACGGAGAACCAGAACTGTGCTCCCCCTTCAGCCACATCGTGAGGTGTCGGGATTCAACACTCCAACAATGAACATTCAGTGTTGGAATCTGATATTGTTAGATTATTTCCATTGTTTAAAATGTAAAACCTACCGGTATATCAAAGCTCGTCCAGCAGTGAAGGCTGCTCCAGGTTCTCTGAATGATCTGTGAATTCTCCACACATCCATCTCCTCAATGAGCTCCAGACTTTACATCTTCTGCATCTTTTGTACCCTGAAAGAACATTAAAAGGATCATAATGTGGTTATAACACTGAAACAGAATATAGCTTTCTTCCTCCAGGATGTGACAGAAATATGAATTTGTAGTTGTACACCGATAACTTCTCAACAGAGACGTTCCTCCTGCGGTGAAATAAGTCACCAGGCACAGTCCTGTTCCACTTCCATGTCCACACTGGTTTTAATGTGCACATCTCTTCAAATGCTGTCGGGTGTCAGGAGAGTTGGTTGTAAAGTTCACCCCCCCAAAGTCAAATAAACATGAAGGATTAGATATGGATTGTGTTGTACACATCAGCTGATTTAGGGTGTTTGTCTGGTTATGCTAATGTGGGCCAGCGCTCGGCCTGCACGCGTCAGCACAACTGCGCGCCCTCCTTCTAGCTGTCAGAGAGAAAGAGTGAACGAGCAGAGGGGGGAGGGATGGAGAAGACGAAGAGGTGAATTTAGAAGACAGTGACCTAATTTAATCTAAAGTGCTTCTCAGATTGAACCAGTGGGGAAAACAACGTCAGCACAAAAAACCTTGGAGCTCCTTACGTAACAGCTCCGTCCTCCTCTCTGCTCTCTCACTTATGAATATGAGAGAGGGAGGAACGGAGGAGGGAAAGGTGGGTGAGTGCTGGGAAGACAAACCCGTGTTCAGTAATTAGTTGAGCAGCAGAGAGACTGGAGAGGGTCTCGGGCTTGGAGGTTGCTCAGGGTCTCGTCTGAGGAGACGAGATTCCTTTTTTTTTTCTCGGGTCCATAAATATTCTGATGCTGCTGAAGTCTGTTTGTGTTTCAGGACATCATTGTTCTGGTGGGTTTGTTTCCCCTTTGGCCTTCTGGTGATGAGTAAAATTTGATGCATTCCAATCACAGCATCTGAATCACGACTTTGGTCTGACCAATGACTGTTCGACCGACCTCGACGTCTTCGGATCTTTCAGATCTTTCTGTCTCTGGATTAACTGACCCAGACATCGGCTCGTCCTCACGGTCTCTTCTGTCTCAACGGTATATTGTTACAGCTAAATACTACTGAAACTGCATATAAAACCGCATATAAAAAATAAAACTCCTGTTGTTTTCAGCACCAGTCTGAAACATAAAGGCTAGTGTTGCATTTTTTTTAAAAAAAAGACCGATTCACCACCCAGACATTTCTGGCTGCAACAAGCAAAAACAGTCTGAAGGCCTGGAGGGAATGACATTTACTTGTCTTTGTCATGCACAGTAGTGACCTCTCTCTCCCTCTGTCATCTGTTTTGTCATGTCTTCCCTCTCTTTGTTGCAGAGACATCAAAACTCAAAGGCCCCGCCAGGCTGTGTTGCAGACGGTGGCCTAAAATGTATTTCTTGTTAAATAATGCAGTCTGGCTGCACCGAGGAGAGACTATATGATGGGCAGAGCAGCGGCACACTGCAAATACACACTTGTATTATTTAGCACTCATACGAAAGGCTCTCCTACTGGACATTTGGATAATTAGCGTGTGTGTTTGTGTGTGTTTGTGTGTGTCAAAATGCTGACGGCTAAAGCTGTGTGTTCCACATGCATGTGCTCAGAAGTGTTTGTAAAAAAGTGAAGGGTTTTTGTGTTCCGTGGGCAGACAGAAATGCCATGCATGCCACTTTAGCTTTACACCGCCTCGCTTTAATGGCATTGGAAATAGTCTCCCGCGTTGTGGAAGGTTAAGGATCGCGCCTGTCGCAGCAACAAGAAGGCGTAATTATGGCTCGCTCCAAGTCTGGAAAAAAGTTTACTTCTTTTTATTCAGGCTCTGGTAGCGTTTGCAGTCTTGCTTTGCTGGGAGGTGGTCGGTCATTTTGCAGCACGTCTCGACGTGCAAGTGTGACCATGAAGCCCAGCCCGAGCTCATCTCTGCGCTCGTATGCAATGAACTGTGGGCTCTCTATACTTGTGGTCGAGTCCTTTAATGTTCTTTAAGCGCACTTAAAGACGCCTCACTGAGCACTACATATGTGCACTCACTATTTAATGCTTATAATTTACAGAAATTCCACGAAGCTCTGAATCTGTAAATGGGGCGGTAAGATTTTAATAAGCTTGAGTACAAGCCGAATCAAACGGAGGTCCAGCTAGACGCTCAGAAATGTGCAAAATACAATGAAAACAGTAGGAAACACACACACACACACACACACACTGATGTCAGTAACATGGTTACATATTCTGTATGTGTTGCTGTGGTGGTTAATTCAAACAAAACATAAAAAACCTATTAGCTACACAACTATATATTTAAAAGAGGAAGAGAAGGAACCCCCTTGAGAAGTCTCTTCAGAAGGAACCTGCAGAATGGGTTGTTGCAATATGACGAGCAAACCAAGTGGTGGCGACCGTGTCCTTACACAAGAGAGTAGTGATGAATTAAAAGAAATTACTGACGAGAATGAAAACCAAGATGCTTTTCACTCCACCACCAGCCCAGATGGCATTGTTATGATAAATGAAAGGTTCATTTTAATTATTGTAATCCATTTAAAGTTTTGGTGTGTTCAGGATCAGTTCTGTAGCGACGTCTACCTGAAACAAACCAAAATGGAATTTTGTATTTTATTTAGAGCTGTACAGTTTTTATACAGAGGAAATACACTGATAGTCACACTATCACTAAACCACTGATGCTGCTCAAATTCAAGTTTTTTTTTTGGATAAAAATCGCAACATTAAACGCTACAAATGAGATTTTGAAATTCCTCTTCCATTTTGCTTATTTCAATTCCATCCGTGTCCATTTGGAACAGCAGCTATTATTCACTCTGCAGTCATTAGTTTGAGTTTTGAAGCCGCAAACAAAAAGCAGCATCAGGAAACTCTTCATCATCTTCTCTTCCTCTCGCATCCTTTTCCCTCTCTGTTGATGAACCTCTTTTCTCTCGTGTTTTTGCCCGGTTGCTTTCAGTTCAGGAATGGTCCGGCATTTTATTTCGAGCACTCTGAGCTTTTAGTTTGCCGTTTCTGAAGTGGGGTCTACGTTTGTCTCCTCTTCAGCTCCCTGTCGCTGCTTAAAATAAGTCCACTTGTTCTTTCTGCCAGCGTCACTTAAACCAGGTTTGAAGTGTCACAAAAGAGGCAGAACTTAAAGTAAGCTGGTGCCATTGTTGTGAAACATATTCAAAGGTGTGTTAAGTACAAGTTTGAAATTTTAAAACGGGTCCTGGGCTTGAGGAAAGGTGTTGATCTGGAGAGGCTGGAGCGGTTCTCTGCCCCGTAGAGCCTGTTTCAAACGTGGACCTGAGTCTGTGGGAACAATAAGACCTGACGGCTCTCTCGCTTCTCCCACCGCATCAGCTCAGACAACCAATTACAACCATTTACACGACCTTCCAATTGAAAAAGAGTCCTTTTAGCCTCCTGGTCCTCTCTCTTCCACTTTGCCCTGTTACATGTCCTCTTGTGCTGCTGGTGAACACCATCATCATTGTTTTTACTCTGTCTACCAGCAGAGAGATGTAAAAGAAATGATATCTGTGCCACAGAGGTTGGGGACTTCTCCCTCTAATAAACTCCTCACTGGCGTGTGTTTATGCAGCGGCAGCAGCAGCAAGGATGGTTCAGTAACAGCTTTTTTCCATTATAAACTGTTTTTTCCCTTTAAGCCTTCAGATTTGGTCTGAATTTAGCTTCTTCTTCTCTCTTCACAGGCTCTGCTGCTTCACTGACTGACTCAATGACTCTTTTCTTTTCACGCACGCACACACACACACCACACACACACACACACACACACACACTTTCCCTCCAGAGGCGATTTGTCTTAACAGGTGGTCATTCAGATTCAAGACTGGAACTGAGGGAAAAAATGAAAACAGAATCTGAGGAAACAAGGAAGTGTGTGTTATTAACCTGTTTATTGTTGCAATTGGTTTTTACTTCATATTTATAATGCATGAATTGCTGCTATATTTACTCACTATTTGTTTGCTGTCACACATTTTTCTGAATCTACAGATCGGAAAGACATTTTGTACTGTTCTAATTTCAATTGTCAGGTTTTTGGCTTTGTTGAATAAATACAGCTGAAATGTGCCACAGGGTATTTTACCTTTAGGCACATTTTAAAGTCAATCTAAGTTTGTTAAATTAGCCTAAAATGAAGGGTAACACATTTGGCCCTAACAATCAGAAAAGTCCTGTTGAAAATGCCATTTCTGATCCTCACCTTTTTGCATTCATTCATCATTCTGGGTCTGAATGTTTCTTTCTTGGTGGTCCCTAAATCATCTCTTCATTTGGGATTAAGAACAGATTTCTGAACAATTGTTTATTGTGTTTTACAGTTTAGTGTTTCAAACCAAGAAACCCATTTAAAAACAATCCTCTCCCCTTTTTGATTTACTTCAGAGATCATAATCTGTAGAATGGCTAAATAAAGTAACAAGACTGCTCCTTAAATTGTATATTTAGAGAGAGCATAATTTGGATTAAACCCGCGTCCTCAGCCTGACCTAATACCTTACAATGGTCAGCGCCATGGGGGAATATAGAACAGACAGTTTTCTGTAATTCAAACCTTTTTAGATGCATCCTGCCATCACTTTTCAATGTTTGTTTACAGAACATGCAGTTTTGCCTGAAGCCCTCAGCTGTTGGAACGGTTATTGCTCTACAATGGGCCGTGAGAGTGCGTATATTTGTGTTTGTAGGTGTTTTAAAGGGACCTAGTGAGTAGCCAGATGCCATTTGTCTCAGACGGTGCTGTGTATCTGTATTTTTTCAAGATCTGTGTGGGTGCTTATGGGCAGCATTTGTCTTTTATGTGCCTGTTTGTAAGTTTATGTGACATTTCATCTCCCCACCAATATATCGTCTTTATAATCTGGTAAACAGCAGCATTACTGCATCTCTGCTGTCCAGCTCTATATTATCGTCCCTCCGGCGTTCCTGTAGCAGCCGATGTGATCAGAATGTACAAAATGGCTTTTCCTTTTCTTGGTCATCTGTCTTCGTTGAACACATGTGTCAGGATTAGCTGAGAAGTAGACCCATCTATAGTTGATTATATTTGACTAAAGTCAAGTAAATGTCAGCGTTGGGGATGAATGTGGATCCCTGCAGAGAGTTCCTTTTTTAATGTCAGTTGTGTCCATCTGAGAACACCACCAGAAACATGCTTCAGGTTTCAAAGTGAAAGGGCAACGGCCAACAATAGTTTGTTTTTCTACATATTTGTGGTGTGGAAGGAGCCGTAGTACCATTGTTTGAAGTACCATTGTTTGAAGAGAACCTTCGAAGGCCACAGCTGACAACGGTCTCCTTATTCATGCCGTGTCCTTCCTGTTCTTTCCTGCTTTGTGTGGAATACTTTGAGAGAAATTCCTTCAATATGTTTGTCCAATTTTACTTTTCAGCAGAGACTGCCAAAAATCTCATTTGCACGAAGCGTCCACAAACACCAGTGTGAGTGTCTAGGCCAGATTTCAGGTTTTTGGAGGACGTAGTCTTTATTTTATGATTTATTTTGATGAGAATCCAAGTCTCAGGGTTGCAATTCTCTCCTAACTTCCAGCATACTGTATTCTCCGTCTGCTTTCATCTCCGTTTGGGGCTGTTGTCGGTCTCTCCCCCACGTCCCTGTGGTATAAGAAGGATAATGTCCAGACAATGGTGTTCCCTGTGGAGATATGCTTATCTTCTGCTCCCTCTTTGGGCAGGGTGAGCTGGTTGGCCTTGGTGTTGGCTGCCTGATAAAGAGCGGGCAGGTCAGAGTGAGGACAGCCAACACCAGAGTTAATCCTTTCATGAAAGCAAAGAACACTGAGGTGAAATCTGAAAGGAGCTTCTTTCAACTAGGAGGGATTTGAATCACCTTTTGTTTGTAAGAGTTTACATTTGGGACCTTTTACATATACAATAATTCAGTTCAAATCTATTCATGTAGCATCAATAACGACTTTATGTTCTTCATCCCTGTCACTCTACAGTCTTTTTCTTTCTTTCTGATTCATAACTAGATATTGGAGGTCAGATGGTGTAAAGAAGCTGTTGTAATTGTGCTGCATTACTAAGCAGCATCATGAAGGAACTACTGACCATGAGACGTCCAACAAAACATTAAACATACATTTATTTCCTCTCTGTTCCCCAAAACGCGTGGCCTTCTGCTGAAGTTTCCAAGGGGCGGTAGTGTACCATCACTCACCCCACTTCGTATCGTCCTCATCTCTGCCTGTCAGTGAGGCTAGAAGCTAATTTTGTGCATCACAATAAAATAAGAGAAAAACATAAAAGAGTGGGAGGGACACAAGGGAAGGAAGAACATATCACATACATTTTTATTGAAGCTACCTGACTGCAAAACAAAGGAGAAAATAACAAAATATCCCCTGAAACCTCAATTTCCATAACAGTCCGATGGATTCAGCGGAAAAGCACCGTAATAAAATCTACACCGTCTAATACACACGGAGCCTGACAAACTTCAGAAAGGACTCATCTAGAGCGAAACAATCTGTGTTTTACCCTGAAGTGCACATGTTTTCCTTTGATGTCTTTGAATGGCAGGATTTTCCAGGCTTCTCTTCCCCAATTGGAGTTGTTATGAGATGGTCAGAGTGGTCTTTGTATTTCTCAGGTAATTCCTGATAAATCAGGTTATCAAGTTTGGAATTTGCTTATTTTTTCTCAGTTTTTTTGGTCTTCTATTTTGGACCTCTATCTTTGCTTATAAGTGAGAAATGACACTTTTGGTCATATGACTCAGGAACAATGAGAAGAAGCCACACTCATCTTTTATGTTCTAAAAGTGCTGATAATGATACCAAACAGACAAGAAAAAGCAAAATAGGTTCACAGAAACACAATGTTCCTGTAATGATACGTAATTATGGAGCAACCATTGAAATTGGTAGTTTGCCGCCAGTGTGTCTCAGCTGTTAGCCCGGCCTTTGAGCAACAGGAAAAGAGCTGTTTTTCACCTCTCCCCTTTGTTATTCAGCCAGGCTTCAGTTTTTCTCACTAAACTTTGTCTCTGGCCCTCTGTCACTGAAGGCCCATTAGTCTGCCTAACAAGGCTGTGATTACAGGATTTATGTATTCAGTGTGTGATCACAGAGCCAACTTTGTCCTCTGAGGTTCTCCCTCGCCCACTGATTGACTGCCCACTGATCTGCCGGTTTACGACCCACACTATTTATTTGGTGCTTCATGCGCTCTCCTTCTCCCTTTTGTCTTTCCTCACTTTCACGGTTCTTCAGTATTTCTTCAGCTTTCCTCTCAGCGTTCCTCCGTGTCTCTCTACCACTCTTGGCCTCTCTTATTCTAATCTTCTCCAAATGCTTCTGTGTTATCAGCTGAGCGCAGAGCTGTGCTCTGGTCGGCAGTCTTG
Source organism: Lagocephalus sceleratus (assembly GCA_911728415.1). Taxonomy (NCBI): domain Eukaryota; kingdom Metazoa; phylum Chordata; class Actinopteri; order Tetraodontiformes; family Tetraodontidae; genus Lagocephalus; species Lagocephalus sceleratus. The sequence continues at coordinate 3,843,141 of CAJVRN010000219.1, read as the reverse complement.
GCCCCAAACTGTAAAGTTAAGAAGACTTTAGTAAATGAGCTGGTCCTGCACACTTGCTAGTGTTGCCATCTCATTTGCACATTTACTATAAAAGGGAGTAAAACATATTCATTCATTTGGATTTGAAAGTTTATTAGTGACTGGTTTAAGCTTTTCCACCCTGATTGACTTTTTATTAATATTTATATATTTATTTCATTAACTTATGTTTCCTAATAAAGTGGGTTTAGTCCTTCCTGAGTTAATTCTGTTTGTTGTTTCATTTTGGTAGATTCGCCCCTCTAGGTGCCACAGCTACATCACATCTCTCAGAGCTACTTCTGTCAGTGACACTAAAATGAGTCAGTTTTTACTCACATTCATGTGTCAAAACCTCGATGTGAGAAGTTGACACCGAGCAACACACACTGGTATCCAGGGAGTCGTTGTACAGGCGTCTTTGTGTCTCTGATCTGAGATTATTTAGACTCTGGACATGTTGAAACCACTGCAGGAGTCACAAGAGTGCCTCTGGTGATGGGAGGTGGAGCGGTTCTGATGGTGGGGGTCTCAGGCACAAACTATGCCTAACTTTGATATCACCAAAATCTTTATGAAATGAGGTGAAAATGTAGCTCAGCTATATTGGGGATTGTAAAATGTATTCACAATTAATCAACTAAAATATACAACTAAACGCCCTTTAGAACATTTTTGCTTATAACATAATTGACTACTGATAAAAAATAGATTGTAAACTGTCCATGTTGATCTTAAGGAATGCCTCCAGATGAAATAAATGTGTTTTTTACATCTACCTGAAGGCCTTAAAGGTCAGCTAATGTGTCAGAGCTGTTGTTGAGTGTCGCTGTCCGCGGTCCTGGAAGCGGCAGCGGCTCCCGGTGTCGCTGTCTGTGGTGCTGAAACGAGCCCGCAGCCCCGACGGCTGTCTGAAGGTGCTCTTTGTCTCACAGCATGGGCGCAGGCTGAAGGCTGAAACACATGGTTGTCTTGTTAATAACAACTGCTGCACTGACATCTTTATAGAACACTTAGGATGAGACTTTGAAGATATCATTTTTTTATTAACTTGCACGTTGTTAACAGGCTAAAGGTCTCCAGATCACCTTTAAATGTATTATTATTATTGATGTTATTATTATTAGTATTGTTGTTGTTGATGTGCTTTTCTCTGTTTCCTTTATTTTCTGCAGTGGTGCTGCTGAATTCTAAAGAGACTCAGGCAGAGCTGGGCTGGACCTCTTATCCCCCCAATGGAGTGAGTTTGCCTGCGTGCATTTTTCATCATCTCTGTTTGTCTTGTGCGTTCCTTCCACAGCAGAAGAGCATTCTTCACCACCATGCTGACCACCTTCTCTTCATCCTTCTGATCATTTCTTTATTCCGCTTGTCCTTTCTTCTGCTGCTCACGTCTCTCTCTTGGTCCCTTCCTAGTTTGTCATTGTCTTTAATCAATGTGCTGATCTGGTGGCTGGGATACTGCATCACCTAAAGATCAATATGATGTGTAAAAACCTCTTTCTTTATATAACGGCAAGACAAATGAGAGCCTTTTAGCCACCAGGAAGCTATTTTTTTCTACTCAACAGTGTGTCTGCATGAGCATGGTAACATGAACTGAACCACTTTAGGCTGAACTGATGGTCAAAATCTAATAAGAGACTTGTGAGACTTTAGAAAGCTGTAACTGTTGTAGATAGAAGAAAAATGTATTTAATTTGTCTCATTCTCTGTAGCAGGAGTAGAATGTGAGTTTAACAATGTGAGTTTTTACTGAATTCACAAAAAAAAACATTTTACCACAAGGTTTCAGTCTCGGTTTAGAGATTGATAGATGTTTTCTCGTGTGTAACCACAACTGGGTTAAATGTTCCAGAGATGATCTCATATAGGATCTGCACTATTTTGCATGAAGAAGTTTGTTGTGGAACAGATGGAGCTGGTCAGGGCATCACCGTGAAACTAAACAATAAAGCCCTCATCTCGACTGTCCTGGGTGTAAATGTTCTTTACTGTAACACATAATGTATCAGCCACAGTGACAAACATGACTAAAGTCTGACGCAACAACTGTGAAAACGCACTTTGTCATTTCCTCTGTGCTGATACGCCCACTTATCAGATTGGCATTTTATCTTTCTCTGCCTTTGACCTTTCATTATCTGTGTTGCTTCCCACCTTCTTTTCTCTTCACTTCTTTATGATATCACATGACCCTTCTTGTGACTAAACACTGTTTTCTCTTCCGTGCCCTCTCAGTGGGAGGAGATAAGTGGTGTCGATGAGAAGTACAAACCAATCCGGACGTACCAGGTGTGTAACGTGATGGAGCCCACACAGCAGAACAACTGGCTGCAGACGGGATGGGTGGCACGTCGAGGCGGTCAGCGCATTTTTGTGGAGCTCCAGTTCACTTTGCGTGACTGCAACAGCATACCCGGTGTGGCAGGCACCTGCAAAGAGACCTTCAACCTCCTCTACGTGGAGACGGACAGAGACCTTGGGGGCGTGACCCGAGAGGACCGCTACACCAAGATCGACACCATCGCCGCTGATGAGAGCTTCACGCAGGGCGACCTGGGTGAGAGGAAGATGAAGCTCAACACAGAAGTACGTGAGATTGGTCACCTCAACCGGAAGGGCTTCCACCTGGCGTTCCAGGACGTCGGCGCCTGCGTGGCCCTAGTGGCCGTGCGGGTGTACTACAAACGCTGCCTTGCGACAGTCCAGAACCTGGCCGTCTTCCCTGACACCGTGTCCGAGGCGGCCTTTGCCACGCTGGTAGAGGTGCGCGGCAACTGCGTCAACAACTCTGAGGTTGACACCGACAGCCCTCCCAGGATGCACTGCAGTGCCGAGGGAGAGTGGCTGGTGCCGATTGGGAAGTGCAGCTGCAGCGCTGGATATGAGGAGGGACACAGCAGCTGCGAAGGTAAGACGAGAACGAATGATGGGAAGGTGTTGCGACACAAGAAGCAAAATATAAAATGGAAAACAATTACAATGAAAGTACAGAAAAAAATGAATAAAGGTGGCTTCAATAGGGGTTAATGTGTTACATAATCAATACATTTCCTTAAGGGTTAGAAACATGCTGCAAATCATCCTCACAAAAGATTTCAAAAAATCACTTGTTAACGAAATGATAGAGGTCGTTTGACTCTTTTTTGTTTCATAATCTTACAGTCTAAGCTTAAAAGCCATAACATCAAAAAACAAAAATCCTCCTCTCACAATGATGTAGTCCCTTTTTAAAACTTTCCCAGTTTGTTTCAGGAGCCCAGTTTGGTCCGGATCAGCCTTTCTTTCTTTAAATCTGTAGGTTATTGCGTAATCCAGTTAGAATATCAAACTGTGACACAACAAAATCTCTTTGGTGGAGACTAAAGATGTAAGTTACACAAGTAAAATATTTAATTTAAAAATATTTAATTTTAAGCTGGATATGCGTTGAGGTGCAGGCTTGGGAGTTCACAGTAAACGCGTTACAGTTTCAATTCTGCACAGTCGACCGTTCTGTCGCAGTAGCGGCTAATGTTGTTTTGTGTTGCTAAACACAAGCAGTAGACACAATGGGAGGGTTACAGTGGTGTGGAAATTCACTTTAAAGCCCATGCTATGAATATTTTTTTCAATTGGCAATGTTTTTTAAAAATTGTTTTGCCTCAAGTGACTTTACTTTGCAAGTACAAGAGGCTTTAGAGCCCTTTTTTTTACACCAGACTTTGATGTGTAAACCTGATAGAGGCCCCTTTGACAAAACCAAACTTTAAAAGAAATAAAGTGAGATAAAGTTTTCTGTGGTGACAGAGAAGATTGGGGAGAAGAGCATGGAGGACAGATGCTAATATATTTTGAGAATAAAGAGGAAGAGATTAGATGAACAGAAGGATGATGAAAGTGAAGTGAGGTTGATCCACATAAAAAGAGAAGGAGAGATTCCACAAGAATCCTAGTGGAAGTAATTACACGTTAGTGAGATGAGAAAGAGGGTTGGTAATGGTAAGAGCAGACATCATGCCTCGTTTGCAGACACTTAACGGAACACAGACATCGTTCTTGCTCAATTTCAATCAATACTTGCTTTTGTTTGATGCCAATAGTGGCATCACGTGTTACCGCGCCTCATACGGGCTGTCATGTGACATGAGGTTTGTGAGCCACCGCTTCATGTGCGAGTGCCAACACATGGACTGATGTTGCCTTTGTTGTTTACATCAAAGCTAAACACAGTCTGGGCGGTGGCATACGTGGTGTGGTCCGCTCCACCCTGACGTTAACAGAGAGGGACAGTATGGCGATCCTTAGTCACAAGCCATTGCTCACACAGCAGTGGCGGTTTGATCGGCTGACTGTTTCTGTTAGCTTTCACAGCCCAACTTGCATTGTTGTGCACTGCACTGTGTGTGCCTCTTCCAAAAGAGCGGAAATTTATTAAGAGCTGTGAACTTTTCATATCTAATCGATACTGTTCTAAGTGGTGGTTGCAATTGATTGCTGTTGAAGGGAAAACTTGATTTTTTTTTTTTCCTTATGATTAATACTGAGCCCAAGTTATGGGTTTCTGTCTTTCACGATAACAAGTATATATTGTAGGTTTACTGAACTGTATGAATGGCCCTCACACAAATAAGGCATGCACAGAGAAGAAGAATGCTCAGAGAGGTTGACAGTGAAAAGATGAGTCATGATAAGTGCTGAAGTCGTGTTGATAGGTGAAGGACTCTAAAAGCATTTCCAGGAAAACAATCACGGTGTTTCCATTGAACATGCGTGGCAGCATTTGTAGCAGCATTATTGAAAGAACAACCTTCAGTGCAGTCAGTTGAGCAGGTTGTGCTTATTCATCTTTTCATTTACATTAAGGATGTGTTAACCATTGTTCAGTGCATGCTTTTGTAAAACATGGCTTTTCACGGCGGTTCAACTTTTGCTTACAAAGGTGTTTGGGACATGTGGTGGACATGATGTCTGGGATGAATGAATGTGAAAAACTAAAAGAGATTTTCCTTTCAGGCAGAAGTGAGGAATCTGGAAAGACTCCCTTAACTGAGAAAAAAATATTTTTTTTTTAGGAGAACCAAACTTGACATTTTCAGTCTTTTGTGCTGTGCTATGCAGTTTCATTCCCTTGGAAAAGCCAATAAATGAGGAAAAAGCTTTTTACAGCATTGTGAAGTCCTAGAGTGTGTTTGACAGGTAAACAGAGGTACTGCTCACTGGTGCGGGGCATCTTTGTCATAATTGCAATTAACAGTGAGTTTTGTAAAGCATGGCTGTGAGTGATGCGATCTTAAGATAATTATTCAATATCAATGCAGTGGAGAGAGAAGCATGAGCTTTAAAGACTCTGAAGGCAAAGGAGGGGTAAAAGGGGTCCACGATTAGCCAGGCATGAAGCCAACATAGTGAGCAGACAAGTATGGTGAAGTCCAATGACAGGACCAACGAAGATGGATTACTGTATCTGTGGAGCTCGACCTTCCCCCGGTACAGTTTATTATATTTACTTTGGTCTGCTGGAGGCAGGGCCTGTCATTCTACTGAAGAACACTTCAACTCTTACTATATATACCGTGTAATGAACACACATTTCTCCTGTAGTGACTTATTCCTCACTTTAGCTGTAATGGTATGAATATGCAGCCCCAACCCTGACATCTCCCACTGCACCAGAGCCATTGATCAGTCGTAATGCTCCACTAAACTGAGGAATTGTGCTGGGACTCCTCACTCACAGATAAAGGAAGGACATGCACGCACACATGCTCGCACACACAGAGGCTTGTGCAGTTGTCTTCACGGGACTTTCTCATTGACTTCCATTTTCTTCTTTCTTTTATCCAATTAATCAACCTAACCCTGGCCACTTGATGCCAACTGTAGCCTAAATTAATTCATCTTGCTTAAATTAAACTCTTCAGTCTGAAATGTCCTCAAAAAGAGCTCCACATTTTGAACTCCCAAAGATGGTCCCATGATGTGAACAAGAAAAACAACCACACACTTGGGTTGGTTTAATTCTGGGTAGAAAGGATTATGATAGAAATGGATTGTGCTTTTCCTGATGTCTTCTCCGTTTGTTCCAGTCAGGCCAGACGACATGTTTCACCCCGGGTCTCGCTAGCGTATGCAAAGCAGCACAATCCCTTCAACTTGATATTCATCTAATCTGTTTATGTGTACACTGGTGGACCAGATTGTGTTAGTACATCTTATTTAGCCCCAGTCTGTTGGTGTGAAGGCAAACCACATGAAGACTCTCAGTTCTGGTCAATCTTATTGAATGTCCAGTGAGTGGTTCTGAGACAGGAGTAGGCAGATGGCATTGTTTACCAGAGTAGAAGATTACTGCTGCAGGTTTAGATTATCCTCTGGGACTACAAGCATGGTCACAGACACCTTAGGAGCTTGAATACTCCTCCACTTGAAGAAGGGGCTCTCCACCAGCCCCAGAGGGTGGGCCACCCTTTTGCGGTTGAAGACTATGACCTCGGACTTGGAGGTGCTGATTCTCACACTTCACACTTGGCTGGAAACATGCTGAAGATCCTGGCTTGATAAAACCAAAAGGACAACAGCATTTGCAAAAAGCAGAAATGAAATCTTGTGGTTTCCAAACTGGACTTCCTCTGGTCCCTGGCTGTGCTGAGAAATTCCATCAAAAATGATGAACAGAACCGGTGATGAAGGGCGGCCCTGCTAATGTCAATGAAGCTCCTGCTCTGGTCATACAGAGGCTGAAGAGTCCTTTGTTGTTGTTTCGTGCTCCTGGAGCACCCCCACTGTGGCATTGAGATTAATGTATGAAACATAACATAAATAAATGAATGATGGTGCGGTGGTCGGCAGTGTTGCCTCACAGCAAGAAGGCCTCGGTTTCAAGTCCTGGTTGGGACAAAGTGTTTCTGTGTTGAGTTTGGATGTTCTCCCCATGTGTGGGTTCCCTCTGGGTATTCTGGCTTCCTCCCAAGACATGCACAATTGGGGATTAGGCTAATTGATCACTGTAACTTGTCCATCAGTGTGAGAGTGACCAGTTTCTAAGCAGTAGAAAATGGATGGATATGGCAAGTTAAGGACATGATGACTCTGTTAAGGATGGTGGTCACTACAGAGCAAGAGCCCATCAACTGCCACCAAAGCCTCCTCTTTCACTGTCCCACTGTCTCTTTAAGATACTGCCTTTGGGAAGCCCTGAAAATGTGAGAAAAGTAGACGGACATAAAGAACTATCCACAACAAAAAATTCCATCATTAATTATTAGTTCTGTTAGATCCTGTATTCTAACTGTGTAATTAGTGCAGTCTAAGATTTGTCTTTTCTTTCCCTAGCAACAATCCATTGCACGTTCAACCTTTATCATGTTTCCATGACTCCATTTTATAATAAATTGAACCATTTCATCTAGAATTATGAGCCTGTGCAACGTGGGCCTGTTGCTAGGGACACCTCTTGACCGGTTCCTTATAGATATTTTCCTATAGATTTTTTTCAGATGTAGTTTATAGATACAGAAGTTAATCAAAATTCCGTCTCAGATTAGTTATTTCACCACTAAGCAGCTGTGTAACTGGCAGGATGATGTAGAGAGCTGGTTCTATCATGGATAGAACCTGGACTTGAAACTGAGGGGTTCTGTCCATCCTGTTGAGGTTTATTTCTCAGTATAACAACCTATTCATTCTATACTATCCCTTAGTTACCTCATAACAACCACACCAGCATTGGAAGAAAACTTTATCTTGAAATCTGAAAAATCCTTGAAACAATAATCAAGTGATTCACTATGTACATTTACTGAGTGGATATTATCAAAATTAAATTTACATTTCCACTATGTTGGAATAATTTGGAAAATACACAATTTTCCACTACATTCTTGGGTGTGAATGATTGTGAAACTTTCTGATTTATCTGTACAGCACACAAAAGCAGGGTTGAAGACACACATGTAAAGCATACATGGAACGTCACAACACAGTACCTAGTATAGAGTACAGGAACAGCTGTACCAAGTTTGGACTGGAAACTCTGAGACCAGAGTGGGACACACCTTCAAAGGTGGTGGAGAATGACCAAGCTAAGATTCTGGGACTCCCCAAGCTGGAGGAAAGGCTCCAGCAGATCCCAAGAACAACATCTGAGATCTCAGTCATATCATTGTATCATCCCAGCCTTATTTTTTTGTGAAAGAAATGATCAAAACAATTTGAATCTCACAGAATTATATCATGTTTTGATCACTGACAAGTGGCCAAATATTATTGATCACTTTTTATTCAGTTATTTTTCATGACAACTAAAACTCCCTCATGAAGAGGGTGCTCTGCTTTTATGACTTGCTTGAAAGCAGAGCGCTACTGAATTAGGATAGCAACACGGTGCATGACGATGCCGATGGTCATCACCTTAGTTCTCAGTTCTGAGATGAGACGTTAACATGGCCACTTCCTGCTGTGACACAAGCCTGCGAGACTGGGTCAGAACAATAAGTCAGAGTAAAGGAGTTGCCAACATTGTTTATGACATTTTTGTTGAACTGTCTTTGTTAAAGGAATTAGCAACATCTCCCTCAGATGATGATGTTGCACTTTCAAGAGGCGTATCTTCATCAGGAGTATCAATGGAGGAGTGGTCGCAGGACTCTTCTTCCTCTGAGGACTCCATGGACTTGTCCTCATTGTCCTTCACTTCTGTAGACTCACTTTCTCCAACAGGACAGAGCAGCTTCATTTCACACTTCTCAGCATCTTCTTGAGAGAACTCACTGATTTCATTCAGTGGTTCACAGTCTTTCCCTTCAGGGATTTTGGGAAAGATCCCTTCAATGATTTTCTGATTTCTTACTTGGAGGACTCACTGATTTCTTTGTTTGAGGGTTCATCTTTCTCCTCCAGAGATTTTGTGAATGTTCTCATCAATGATCTCCTGATTTCTTCCTTGGACTCACTGATGTCTTTCTGTGATGGTTTATGATCTTTTTTCTTCGGGGATATTGTGAATGTTCTGATCAGTGACTTTCTGCTTTCTATCTTGAACAAGGGTCTGGTGTCTCTTTCCTTGGTGGGCTTCCTTTTCATTCCCAAGGCTTTCCGCTCTTCTTCAAGGGTTATTGTTCTCAAAGTCAAGCTTGTCCTTGCCACTGTTGCTTTTCGGAAGGCCAAACGGTTCATTTCTTCACATGTTTTCAAGCTGCAAAAAAAAATAAAAATGCCATATCCACAATTGCAGAACTTTGTCCCAAGAGCTTTTTCAGGAGAGATTCTTTGATTCCCGTCAAAGTGGAACACCTTTTTAAGCAGATCCAGTAGAGCGCTGCGGTCCTTCATTTCAATTTGGTCATCTGATGGATCGACCTGCCGTTGGAAACAGTGAATTAATACCAAGACGGGTAACCATCAAATCTTGTTTTGAAAATGAGTGAAAATTAGTGAGAACTGATTGGAGTACTTACAGAAAACACTTTTGTCAGAGAATAGCTGAAACTCGGAGGAAGGTTTAAGTTATGGAAGCCGACGTATTCATATTCTGTTGGGGTCTGAAAGAACAAAACCAACAATGAATGATTGTGCATTATATCACAACATGATTTGTCCATCCTCCCTGCATTTTAGCAGAGGATAGAACACTATTTTAGATGTTACATTCACATTCATACATCCTACTACACACTGTAGAAAATACTGTGACTGACTAACATGTTTTTGCCATCAGTGATGGATAAGACCTTTATCAAAGTTAGAACATGATAATTCACCGACAATTTCTTGTACAACATATTTTGACCTTTTGCTTTCTAGAATATCGCCAACAGAAACTGTGGAGAGACATTGAACATAGAGATAAACCATTCAGTCAACATAAAAACCTCCAAAATACAAACCATCAATAAGTGTTGGACAAAAGTTGGAAGGTGTGCTGGTATAGGATGATAGATGGGAGCCCATAAATTGTTCAATGCAGTTGAGTATAATTATGACAATAAGAATACAACAGAATGTTTACTTTATTGATCCCAGAGTACATTACTACAGCAGCATAAGGTAAACACTAAGAAACACACACTGCACAGTAAAAGAGAAGGTATGACTACAAATTGCAGCATATATAAAATAAAATTGTACCCTAAAAATATAAACTACCAATAGTATAAGCAATATGTTTTTATCTGATTCAATGATGGATAACTAAACGTTTAACGGACAACTACAGACAGACTTATTTTATCGCCCCTTGTTGACAATAAATGCACATTTTAACAAAAATAACCTTCATCTTCTTGTTACTGGTTTCAAGATGCTTGGTGTGGCATCACCCGAGGTCTTCATCCCAGTGTCTCAGCAAATTGGTAAAACTTAACAGCAAACCGTAGCCCGTAGTAGGAAACCCCAAACTCTTTGTCTGATGTCAGAGGCTGCACACATGCGTGAAAGTTTTTTGAGCAGTATTTTACCGAAGGAGTCAAAGCAGTGATTTTGTGATTTTGCAGTCTTGCACTGCGTCCATCAACAATTCAAACGTTCTATTACGGATGAATGTACTGGACTGCCAGACTGCTGCAGCAGCACATGATCAACTTTGGGTTGCAACAGAGAGGCAGAAAATAAAATGTGAAGGACGGTTTTAATGGAAACAAAGTGCCAAGTCAGCTTCCTCTAACTGAGAGCTGTCCAAACTTAGAGGGCCAGTTTTGGGAAGGTGGGGGCCAAACAGTCAGCCTGAGAGTCATTGAACCGTAACATTAAACAAAAAAAACAAACTAATGCGTTTTTACTGCAAATGGCATTTTTCTCACATCTTCAGATTAGATGAAACACAAATACATCTGAAAAGGTTCATCAATGTCTTCTTGTAGATCATATTTGAAGGTCACACACAAAGAAAAATCTGTCAGGAATTTGAAACATTAGATATTATTTACTATAAAATTAACACTGTAAACTTTTAAATTTTGTAACAGTAAAAAAAACAGTAAAAAAGCCAAAGAAGAACATTTATTTAATTACTATTATAAATAAATATATTTTTATTAAATTAAAAACATATGAACAGGAAAATAACACTTGTCGCTCTCAGAAGTGCAAACCAGGTCCAAAAGACTTGACAATTGTTGGATTGATCATCACAAATAAAATGAATTCACTGCGATTTCATAATTTATTCACCTCAGATGAGTAAAACAAAAGACTTCCCTGCACTAATGGTGAAGGCTGTGACTGAGCTTTCAGGCCCGGTCTGGTCCAAAAACTGTGGGTGAGTGTCACTTAACCTGGTCGTCAAGCTGGTCTTGTTTAAGTTTATAGCTTAAAGAGAATAGCAAACGTCTTCCCCAACGAATACCATGAGATAAAGAAGCTCAATATTTTCTTGGTGAATGCTTGAATCTCTTGGAACCTGCATTTATCCAACTGGCCAGAAAGTTGACCACAGAGTGACATTGATGCCGACGGGCGACCGCATCACACTACCGCAGCTGCGGTTGGTCCGGCGCAGCGGCCATTGATGGCGTGTCTGCTGCATACCTCTTGGTTTGTGCACTGATGTTGTTCTCCGGAAAACTGGTCATTATTTCCTGCAGCGCCGGAAGGCTGGGGCATTTTGAAAAGTTCCGGCTCGGTCCCAAAGGTGACGTGTGAGTACAGTTGGCTTACCCCTGCCTGCATCCTGCCCCTGGAGGCTCGTGTTTAAGCACATTTAGATGCCGTGACATGTCAACTGAAAAAAGACAAATCAGCCAACCAAACTGGATCAGAGAGTTCTGGCATTGCTCGTTCCTTTTTTTGCCAAGAATTCTCCAGTTTCTCCCCTGAAAGAGTAGAAGCAGTCTGCTGTGGTGTGGACCCCCGACTCAGTCATCTTATGTTGTTGTGATACCCAACATCTCCATATTCAGCCTGGATGTTGAGTAAAAGTGATGAATAGGCAGGGCGTTGGGGCGAATATAATTAGTAGCCTCCATCACTGGCTTCAGATTTCAGATTAATATGAATAATAAAGTTGAGTTTTAGAGCTTTTTTGTTGAAGACTGGTGTTGATAATCCACATTGGCCTTTGTTCTTCTCGTTTGATCATGAGGGCTCTAGAGGTCAAGCAGCTCTTCAGCCATGCTCACTTTATCGTCCACTCCTCTCATAAAAATCAGTAACTGAGTGGTGCCAGATGCATCCGCGCTTTCATCGCAGGCTAACACAAAGAAGTCAAGTTCCATTCCTCTGGCTCCAGCTGTCTCTTCATATCAGATGAAACGTCCTCAGTTCCTTGTGCCACATTGATAGGAGCCAGGCTAACGTTTTCAAACTCTTGCTTCGTCTCCAGATGGATTTTCTCCAACGTTGTCATCATGCAGTCTTTCACCCTCAGTAAAAGTTTAGCAGTGCCTGGCAATCAGCATTGCCACCCCCATCGCACGCCTTTGTGGCCTCTTAATTTGACTCCCAGGCTCTTGTAAGAAAGTGCTGCAGAGACGTTAGTAGAAGTTTCCATTTGATTTCTCTTTTCACCACATTCGTAACCAGTTAGCTTCTCATATAAATGTTCCACTTGTTCTGGAAGCTGCACAGATAACTTTCCTTTTTAATCAACATTCTGGAAATCGGTCGGATGGGGTCACAAACAAGAGTCAGTGCTGCAACAGGTCTGCTGCCATCTTCTGGTGAAATATAAACATAATAATGGCCTTTTTGACTTTGGATGTGCCCATTCTACAAGAAGAAATGAGTAAAAGTGAGAACCCAGCAGTAAGGAATGAAAGCGAAGCCCACCGAGCGTAACCTGGAAGAGCACTCGGAACATTCATTATATATCCTCTGACCCTGCGTGTAGTGTGGAGTTTGCGCTGCGTGTAATTGCGGTGATGAGCACTCGTATGTTCTCCAATCTCATTATGTAATGCCACCAGCATGAACAGACTGCAGGAAAAAAATAAATTATGTAATAATTCACCTCGTGAGTGCTGCGGTTGATGCTCCTTGTGTGTTTTTCCATGTGTTTGTGTTGGACTCATGAGCTCTATCCTGTTCTAATTAAGGCAGACAGCTCTTTCTATATAATTACTGAATCTGATGCATGCCTAAAGCACATTCACTTATTATCTGTATTTGCTGCAGCCGCCATCCAGCTCCAGGCACACTTCCCACTCTGCCATTCCTCCCCATTTCTTTCTTTTCCTCTCTAACTTATTGCATTATTTTCCCCATTTCCCCTTTGCTCTCCTACTTCCCCACCCCCTTCCACCACCCTATCTGTACATGTAACATCTTTGAAGTATTAATATCTGTCCAGCTGATCTCCTCTAAATGCAGTTTGTTTTCCTTCTCTTACCCGCTACACCTCATTTTCCCTTTATCCGCATTTAATTTTCTCCCTGCTGTGTCCCCACCCCCCTTTTTTTTTATTCAATCTGCAGCCCAACATGCCTCCTTCTCTCCTAACCTCCCCACCTACACCCTGCAAAGGACCATGTGGCAGGGTGATGTGGGTGAGTCTGGTCAACAGTCTGGAGGCTGCAGGGCAGGCTCTGAGGTTTTCTTGTGTGTTTAGGACAGAGTGCTGGAAACTTGGCACCAGCTTCTGATCATATGTTAGTGAAGCTGTCCCTCTGTCTGATGCTGCCTTTCCCCATCTCGCCTTACTTCCCCCTGATTGATTTTTTTGCTTTTTATGCCTTTGCACAAATACATCTCCCTTACAGTCCTCACATTCTTCTTTATGCCCGACTCCTCATGCTTTTCCTTTGCTCTTAACACACTTGAAAAAGAAGATCTCTGTCTGGCTCTGTGCCACTGTTGCCCATCTGCTCTCTTTTTTGCTCTCCTACCATCCTTCCCCCTTTTTTCTCTCCAAGCACATCACCCACTACTCTTACTCCTATCTCTCTCTTTCCAGTTTTTGTGTTAAATAATTTAGTTTCTGCAGGGAGATAAGCAAATCTGTTCCTTCCAAGCTCAGCAGATAATATGTTTATTTGGTCAGCCTGACATACAACAAATCTGAAAAGGACATGGATGGACTCAGACAAGCAGAACATTTACACCTATCAAAGAAATCCCTTATAGGTGCGCAGGCACCTCCAACTCTATTCACTCACCATTTAAAATGTCTTTTGTGAATGGCCAAGCTGCAGGAAAGCTAAGTAATTTCCATTTATCCTCCTCCCTTCCATCTTGAGAGAGTGATGCAAGGAAATAAAGAGATCAGGGAGGGTTAAGGAAATGCTTGTTTTCCCAATCTGGACCAGAGTTGGACGATGCAGCAAACACCTTTCCTGTATATCCTCTCATGTTTGAGTTTACTGGTACTGGATCAGAAACAGAGAGCCCTGAATCTTGTTGCGAAATGGTGTTTGTGAAAATGGGTCTGATACTTTTGATACAAAGGATTGTCTCACACCAGCTAAAAAACATCTTGATGATCCCCTTTTAGAACTTTTAGAAAAATATTCTGTGATCTGATATCGATCTGAAACAGCATTTCCAAAGACCATTGTACCAACAGCCAATAATGGTGGTGGTTGTGTGATGGTCTGAGGCTGCGTCAACTGCTTCAGGACCTGGATCACCTGTTGTGATTGATGTAACCATGAATTCTGCAGTCCACCGTAAAATCCTGAAGGAGAACATTTGGCCATCAGTTTGTGACCTCAAGGTCAAGCACACCTTGGTTATAAAGCAGAACAATGCGTAACACACCAGCACGTCGACCTCTGAATGGCTTAAAAATACAAAACTGTGGCCGAAATCCAATTGAGACTCTGCAGTGTGACCATAAATAGTCAATTTATGCTTGAATGTTGAAACAAGAGTGGCCAGCATTCCTCCATAGCGGCACAAAAGACTCATTGGCAGTTATCGCAAGGCTGGCACAACCAGGTTGGTCTCTGGGGGGCAAATACTTTTAACGGCACTGTGAATATGAATTATAAAGTGAGCTTCACAGTGCTGTGTGACACTATAAAGATGCAGAATCCCACACTTGCTGCTGCTGTAGAACCATATTTTTCACACTGAGGAACCTTTATTCTGCATCAAACAAATAGCTGTGAGTTCTTCTAAAGGCTAAAAGGGAGCTCTGGTACTAAATGGAGAGCAGACGGAGACATAAGCAGCAGATGAAATAGACCTGCATCGTGCACCCCTCTGCCTTGTTGTACCATTTTCTAAGATGAAAATGAAAGAGAGAATTGTTCTGGTAGGAAAATGTCTCTGAATGGCCTGAAATTTGGAAGGAACACATTTTTATCAATACATTAAAAATAGAGAGAGAAAAATAGAGTTTTTTTTTTTAAGAAACACTTTTTGTTCTTTAAGACTGTCAATCTGAGCTGACCGTAAACCCTGAGGAAAATGAGTAAATCAACCCTCCGTGGCTCTATCTGATGCCTCTAATTTGTATAAACCACCACGCCTGAGGAAGAACAATCAATCACATACAGGAATCAAAGGGGTCTTTCTTTATTTTTCAAAAACTTTCCCGGTTTTCATGGTGGACCAAGTTGAATATGCAATTGCCTACATGTGGATTTCTGGCAATTGTAATTATTTTTCTCAATTTAGTTTCTTTTCATTCATTGAGTTCCTTGAAGTTGTGGTGATTTTATTTACTGTGACACACATTAATGCTAAAGTAAAGTAAGGGTTTTTATCTCGTTAACATCATTCAGACAACAAAATCAAAATCCCCATGTGGGAGACGGCGCACTCAATTTCTGTTTTCTCCGTCCTCACGTGTTTTCTGCTCCTGTTTCAGAACGTGTCAGAAATGTCACTATGCAGAGGGACAAATGTGAGACACATAAACACACTACAATATCAAGAGTGACACGATCGGATTTTCGATGAGGAAAAACTTACAACTGGAGAAATGAAGAAAGATAAAAGATGACATTCATCTTTCAACTACTCAGGGCCTGAGGACTGGAACACCAAAGTTGTATGTGCATTGTGAGTCTGGGGTGAAACCCTGGCTCGTACTGCCTGATGTTCTGAGGACAGGCTGTCTCCAGACCTCATGCTAAATCTGATTATGTCAGATTGTGTGACGCCTTCTGTTCTAAAATAAAGGAGCGAAGCAGATGATGGCTCTGTGTCAATGGGGATGTTTGTGACAGGGATGTTTATATTAATCCAGATTTACAACCAGTCTGGGTTTGAGTAGGGTAAATTTAAATTTGAGTTTAACACATATGCATTAACATGTGACTCTCCTCTTGGCTATAATGATTTATTGGAGGTGAAATGGCACCGCTGAGCAGTTGACCTGCTGTCTTACAATCAACCGTTTCCATCCCCATTCAACCTTCACTAATAACTTTCCCATCTGTCCAAAATTGATGTGGGATAGCTCTTTAGGACTGTCTGCCCCCATTTAACCTCAGAGAAACATACCCATTTTGTCAAAATGGTGAAAAGCAACAAGCGCAGCAGCAGCATTGGGGTTTATTCAGGAGCAAATCAGGGATCACATTAAAGTAGTGCTTATTTTTAGCATATGGGTGTCACTTCGGTCAAAGGAGGGAAATGAGAAAAAAATAGAAAATCTCAAACATCTCAAATGTATCTTAGAGAGCAAAGTCAAAGATAACTGGATTTGCAGAATTAGCCCAGAAGGTGTTTTTGTCGCTTCAGTTAAATCAGATCTTTTCACTGAGGAGGATTAAAATATGTAATTGTGCAGGTGCTGATGTGAGATAAGCCCCTGAGCCTCATCTAAATTGTCTAAGTTGAAGAATTAATCAAATAAAAATAAAGTACTAGAATTAAAAACAGAATTTCAGATGTCAGCATAAAGTCAACTTTGAGAACTGCACTTTCTTCCTGGATGCACTTGGGCTTTAGGTAAATGTGTGCTAAAGGCACCAATGCTCCTCCAACCCTTCCAAATAAACCACAAATGTGCATGTGGAGACTGTTAATGTACCGTGTGTGCACGTGTGCGTGCTGGCTGCTGTCTCTGTATTCACAGCTCTACACAGGAGCCTGCAGTGAGGACAGTGTGCCCGTCCCTCTGGGTGCACACTGAGCCTGGCATTGGCCCTGTGCACCAGCTTGACTACCCCCAACGCCCCAGCACTTCATGCTGACATCACCTCCTTTTATCACTCACTCTCCCTGTTATAACAAATGGACTGCACATCCCAGTGAAAATGGGTGACCCCCCCAGGAACACCAGGGCCGCCACTCCCACATGCACATATCATTCATTTCTTTTGCGGTCACGTGTATGCACAGATTCCGACATAGGCTGAACTCTCTCACAGACTCATGTGTGTTATTTGTCCATAAAGCCCTCCATCTGTTTCTGTATTTACTCCCAATGACAGCCTGCCGACCATTTAGCACACACCCGCAGACCCGATATCGTGATGTATAATCATGTGTAGTTCCACAAACACCTGTAGTTCTCATATTGACTCATCAACCCATAAAGCTCTTGGATGGACAAGCTCATTAACACTTATAAGACCTGACAGACAAACATAAATCTACACATACGCTTTCACTGAATCTTACTTCATTTTCCCGCAGAGATCCATGGGATTTGGTGTGCAAACTACATCAATAGTCATTAAAAGCTCTCTACACACACTGGCATGTCAAACACACACACACACGCAGACAGTGGGGAGCAGTGTGGAGTGATTGGCATCCTGAGGCGAGTGTTATGGGTGACATTTCCACCGTATTATGGCTTCGAAGTCTCCGACAGAGCTTCTGCTGCTCAAAGACCCTGGATGTATGGACCGTCTAAAGGGATGTAAAATATTTCCTCTGACTTCACATTTCCATCGTCATCACATTTTTAATGCGTTATTCTGGATATAATTATTTTCTTTTTACAACCACTTATTCCTAATTAATATCTCAGTGGGGGCTCCAGTGGTCTGTCCCAGTAGTCACTGGGAGAGAAGCTAATATATTTCCTGGACAGGTTGCTGATCCATCACAGGTCACACACGTTTACATCCATGGGCAATTCTCCAATCAGCCTAATGGACTCACACACACGCGCACACACACATACACACACGGGGTTTAACCTTATACACAACTGTCATGTGACCCTTACCTCTAATTATGTATGCACTCTAAAGATCATTTGGAACATCTTGATGTGTACATGACTGTATTAGTAAAATTTTCCATCACTACACTGCTCAGAACAAAAAAAGTAAGAAGTTTAATGCAAACCTGAATCATTATCCCACCCAGCTGTGTGGATTGAATCATAGTGAAAATGAAATGGGGGGAAAAAAAGCTGCAGATTTCCTCAAGACATCTCATTAAAGTGGCTCAGTAGTTTGTATAGTCCCTTCTTATATCTGTGCATGTGTTCCTGATGAGTCTCCTGGGGGAACTCCTCCCAGACCTGGATTAGGGTATCACAGATCTCCTGGACAGCCTGCGGTGCAACGTGGGGGTGATGGAAGCAACAGTACATGATATCCCAGAGGAAGTCTACTGCATTAGTTTCAGGAGGGTGGGCGAGCCCGTCAATAGCATAATCCAGGACCTGCCGACACCAGCCATGGGGAGGCAGGGCATTATCATGCACAAGAAGGCACCAAGAGCCCGCTGCACCAGCACAGTCTCACAGTGGGCCCCTTCCCAGTATCTAACAGCTGTCAGAGTACCTCTGGCTCGCGTGTGAAGCCTTCCGTAATCTCTCTGGACCAACACTGACCTACTGCCAAATTGGTTGTGGTGTAGGATGTTGCAGGCAGCACCTCAAGACCCTGTCGCATGTCATCAGTTTGAACCTGCTCCAATCCTTAAAAGGGGCAGGACATCAATGACAATATATTCTTATTTAAATAACCCCACTTGAGAACTTCAGGCCCGTGGAGTCTGATATGGACAGTTGTGAGAGAGAATCTGTTATATGTGGGAACTAAAATAACATCAAAACATGAGCAGAAACACAGAAAATAGAAACAAATTCAACAAAAAAAATAGTTACATAAAGAGTTAGACTTTTTATGTTACATGTTTATGCATATTAATGAACATTGTTTGATATGTAGGGTAAATATATCAGTGTTGGGAAGAATGCTAAATTTCTAGTATTAGTATTTCTTCATAGTCCCAAAACAAGAAGCATGAAAACAATACAAGACATTGCAAAATCACAGTAAACCATTTAGTAAAAGCCAAAACCAAAAAAAAATTCCAGGATGTTGCAATAAACGTGCTCTTTTATCAGATACCTTAAGGGCTCTCTTGTGAAGCTGTTCAATTGCCCTGACAATTGTGACTCCTGGGAAGGACAAATTCGAGAAGCAGTACCGGTTGTTAAGAAAGGTTTATTCAACCTTGATGGCGTTTATGACCTTCTTTTATTAAATGTTAGGGTTGGGTCCAATGTCGCCCCGAGGTATTTCGACTATTTTACTAGTTGCAGCTCCTCGCTCCCCATAAACACAGTGGTTCTGATGCTGAGGCCTCCACTGACTTCTTGGAGAATGTATACATACACAATAAGCAAACATGAGTCAAGTAGCCAGTCTTGAATCCTGGTCAACACAATTGTCAGGACTAGCGCAGCCTCTTTGGGGGTTTTACGATGTGACACAAAGAATCACATCATCTGCAGACATGTAGGAACGTACAGTATGACACACGTCTGCCAGATCATGTATGTAAAGTGAGAAGAGTAGTGGCCCTAAAAGAGAACCCTGTGGTATCCTTTAGCAGCGTTCGCCTTGGTAACAACTGTCAGAGTTTTGGTAGGGGTCTGTGGAAGGGTGCTGACAATCTAATGTACTGAGTTATGTATAAAAGATAGCTGACAAAAAAACCCAAATCATCTTGTGATACAAATACCATTGTAACCTGTACCTGTGCAGTGTGTTTAAACTTGACACTCCCTGACCCCCCCCGAATTGCCTTTCATTTAGAACAATGTAAATATGCCATTAAATTAGTTTATTTTTTTATTACCCATCACACAGGAAACACTGAGAGGCAAACTGTGTGTGTGTGTGTGTGTGTGTGTGAGAGTGTGTTTGTTATGCAGTGAACCGTCACGGTGTTTGCACAGATTGATGACTGCCCATCTACACTGCAGTTCACTTCATATGTGTTCAAAACGTCGTGCACATGGTTGAGCTGTTCGGTGGATGGCATCGTATTCACACTCACCTGCTAGGCATCAGTTTATGTGACAAATATTTGGAGTGTAATGCACAAACACACATTTGTCAACAGACTGTGAAAATCATTTAAGTGATGAGTGTGTTTAATCACATTTGAATACTGTTTACCTCATTGTTTGGCCTTTGAAAACACACACATTTAAAAACAGTAGTGTGTGTGTGTGTGTGTGTGTGTGTGTGTGTGTGTGTGTGTGTGAGCTGTGGTCTGCTGTCGGTGATGGATGGTGTATTCATGAAGCCCCTCTCGGTGGTCTGGATCAAGGTCTGAAGGCATCATCCAGTCGGGCTGAGGGAGGGATGGGTGGATCAAGGGGTGACAGAGGCAAAGACGGAGGGATAATAGATGGCTGGGGGATTGGAAAAGATGGCAGGATGGAGGGACTTAGGGATGGAAAGAACGAGCTGGAGGGAGGGAGAGAATGAGAAAAACATGGCCACATTCTTGGAGGGAAGGTCACAATCAGTAGGGAGTGTTGGTGTCCTGCTGAGCCAGGGACATGCAGTGGTCACACACACACACACACACACACACACACACACACACACACACACAGCCCGATGTATCGTGGTTCCAGTTAATAGACAGTCACAATCCACACATGCCCTGGTCCTTTCCATTTCCTGTTTACGTAAACAGGAAATGGAATCAGTATTTCATCCAGCTGGCCTCATCAAAGCTGAGACGTTCCCCCGATTTGGCAAGAGGATAAATCTCATACCAGTTTATGAGGCAACAATTGCGCACCACATAAGTGATGGCAGAGCGGCTGGAGCGCTATTAGAGGGAAAGACAGATGGGCGAGGGAGGGACAGACGGCAGCCGAGCGCAGGCGGGTGCAGCGTAAGACGCATTTGTGAGGCCCAAACGTGAGACATGGCGAGGTGGGCGGGACCAACAACGCGGTGACTGTCTTGATTTTATCTGTGGCGGAGCACTCTGACAGTTTTTAATTTTTTTTTTTTTTCCCGATATACTTGAAGCCCAACAGGATTAGGCTTTAAACTATTTTTAAATTTGCCACTTTACATCATATTTAAATCACGGGGGTCACACCAAAAATGATTAGTGAAAAATGAACAGAGGTCTCTTCATCTAATGTCGCCGTTCCTTTAAATGCAAATGACTCTGACAGCGGAATCAAGACTGCAGGTTTCTTAAAAGGTCTTAAAGATGAATTTAATGTCAGCTCTCATAATAAAATTGGCAATGCTGAGCTTGCTGAACTAATTGCATCTTTGCTGGATTTATAATTTTTATATCTCCAATGGTTCTGCCTTCTGCCCCGAGGGACCAGTAATTCTGAGAATGAAACGGTTTGTTTAAGTGGAATTAAGGAGCATACCCCCTTCGTAATAAATAATGATTTTTAGAGCACTTCCTATTTCTCTACTCTCTGGCTGTGCTGTTGGGGGAAGTCCTTCGATGTGTTAATACTAAAGCAATTGATGGCTGGTGGAGGACTGAGTGTGCGTCTGTGCTGCAGAAGCTTTTCAGCTGCCCGACCCTCGTGGAGGCGATGTCCTCTAGCAGGACGGGACGAATTCACCTGGCCTCTGGGGCTGCCTGACAGGACGCTGGTGACAAATCTAATACAGTCTTCACTGGTTCACATCTGCATTAATCCGGCTGCCAGTGCAGCTTACGCAGCCTGTTGTCCACAGTGAAATTTACATATTCATGATGCATCCCAGCTATTATCTCGTCTTAGTCTGGGTCGCCGCGTTTGCATTCATCAAATATTATAGATTTTTCTTATTTGCACGCTTGCATAAATGTTAAAATGTTGAGTTAAAGTGCATCAAACTTTAAAATTCCTGTCATTTTGATGCTTTATGCTCTTTGACACATGTTTACCCGTGTGGGATTTCTTCCTTGTTAAAATTATCAACCACACGTTCTGAAACATGCAGGTTCAGCTCAGTCAAGGACGTCCAGGCGGAAGTAAGCCCTGCAGGTTGAGGCTTTGAAGATTAAATGTGTTGAGGCAAATGTGTAATGTGCCATTTTAATGCATCAGTTGTAGCTGACATTTTACAGTAAGCCCTTCCTCTTTTTTATTGTCCCACGATTCGACCGCTTCCAGCTTTTCTGGCTGTATTACAGAAATCTTACTGTCATTAATGGTGCATGATGGGCTGGAGTGAAACCAGAGTCAGACCTGTCGTCTCCAACTGGAGGTGAGCAGACGAGTTATCAGTTCAGACGAAGAGGGATGGAATCAACCCCCTCAGCCATAGTTCTTCACATGCAAACCTGCAGGCGGTTTTAAGGCCTTACAAGGCAGTCAGAATAAAACAAACCGATATAGGTAATGTGAAAAATCCATTCTAAAGCTTTTAAAAAGGTTGCTACATTTAAAAATAAATAAATAAATGCTGTAAAATGTTTTCAAAGTCAAATTTGTGTCCTTGGTCCCTGATCATTTTGCTAAAAGCAGATAGGTGTCTCCAAGCGCAGACAGCTTTAGTATGTGTTTATGTGTTTATGTATTGTGCGTGTCTTGAGGGAGTCGTTTTTTTTTGCGGCAGTCCCCTCCATCTGTGTGCTTTGTGCTATGGTTCCCCAGAGGCCCTTACATACTCTCTTATGGAACCTCAGAAGCCTCCACCTGTAAACACCAGCATCAATAATCTGTCTTTCTGTTTCTCTCTCTCTTTCTCTCTCCTGCCTGACTGTTGTTTATGTGCCTGTAAAATTCAATTAGGCTGCAGGGGAGCGGGCTGGCCGCCATTACGGCCTGCCAGGGTGACATTTCATTTGCAATGAATCATGGGCCAGAGAAAGACCCGGCCGGAGAGCAGAAAAACACTTCCCCGTTCTTCTTGTTCAATCTTTCCTCAGTTATTTAACACACTTTCTATCTACATAAACACTTGTGCTCATACATTTCTCATTGGTGTTGGTGTTTGAAAACTTCATTCCTTATTCCCATCTCCCCGCGATGCTGTGAGGACATGTCCACCAAGTCATTTTTCAAATATTGATAGGATAGTTGCTGGTTGAGACTGTATACCGTCACTTCTGCAGTTACTGCTTCTGCTTTGTTGTTGTTTGGAAAAAAATCTTCAAATTTCCAAGCGGCATCCCCATGCTGTGTGTGAACAGCATGAGGTCCGTGTCAAAAGTCCGTTGTACAAGGCCAGCTGGGCCCTGGGACATTAAACAGAGGAAAAGAAATAACACTTTTATAGAATTATAGTTCAGACAAGAGTTTTCTCACTGAATTATGTTCATTCTTCCACAAAAAGCACATATAAGCATTATTCATAAGACCACGGAGATAATTAAGGTGTTGTAAACATAGCAGAGAACAAATGGGTTGGCGTTCAGAAAGACCCGTTTCATAATGCTCTTAATTAACTGCCTCTGATTACACAGCCAAAGAATTCTACATAAATCAGAGATAAACTGAAAAATCTCGGGCAACGTTATCCTCGCCGAGGAGATATTAGTCTCGCCTCTGGAAGCTTGCTCATGAAAATAAAGCTATAGTCTCGAGGCTTTAAATCCAGTTTTCCAGAAATTCTGGACTTATTTTGGGTTCAAAGCCCCATTTTCATGATTAATAATACAGGGTGAGTGATTTTTAACTCCGCTTTGTGTTTCGCTAATGACTTGGACTAAAAGGTTTTGGTGGTTGAGCTTGGGATCATGCGAGTTGGTTTTCTTTTAACCTCCTCAGACCCCAGCTCTTTTTTGATATACATTCTTAATTTATCTTTGCTAGTTAGGATTATTGGGACCTGATAAGCATAAAGACTGAGAATCATATTTTAACAATATTTTGAAACAAGTGTTTTTTTCAGGAAAATGGTGTCCACATCCAAAGAAAATCAATCTACATTTGTAATAATATCATATTTAAGGGTCCTTGTATGTGGACATTTGGCCCATACTAAGCAGAATTAGATATATATATATTAAAGAAGACCCAAAATCTAATATGTGGACGCTGGGATGTGGATGCTTTTCATGTTGCCTGTGCTCACGGTTAAAATGAGAATACTCTATGCTAAATGAGGGAGAGACATCTCCTTTTTTTTAAAGGTAAGGATACATGTTTAAGATTTATGAGTTGTTTGATCATAAATGGATCAAACCATTATGCTGTGGATACATTAAGAGCCTTCCTGCTCTTTTGCTCACACACTATAAATTACATCATTGATTATCACGTCAGTTTTTTCAACTAAGAAAATTATCTGAGATTTTTCTGTGCTAAGGTGACATTCAGATCTTTTGTTCTGCTTGGAAATCAAAGATTGGTGCATAAGAGAGTCGCTTTAGTTGGACAGCAGGAGAAGGATGACACATCCGGGCTCTTACAAGACAGGAGAACTGCAGAATGTAATTATCAGAACAATCCACTAACACGTCAATCTCTCTGATAAAGACCCTGCTACATTTTGCCAAATGTACTCTGAATAAAGGTTTGGTCTCAGATTGTAGAAAGCCTTATTTGGTGGAGGTATTAATATTATAAGTCCACCAGCTCAGTGCTGTTTACAGCTATTATAATTGCATTTATTATAAATCTTGTTCAGTCAACACTGAGACAAAAATGAAGGGCTGAAATGTCAAATGTGTGTGTGTGTGTGTGTGTGCGCGCGTGCGTGCGTGTGTGTGTGTGCGCGTGCGTGCGTGTGAGAGAGAGTGTGATGGTTTTGACAGATTATTATTTACTGGATTAGCGACAGTCCTCCTGGGATCTTATGTCCTTTAATCTCTTGATGTTGTTCCAGATACTGAGATTGCTCTCTGGAGCTTTGCATGTTCTTGGCTTGAGTCATGAATCATGGGCGCATTTTCTGTCCATAGGATGAGTTCTGTATTTAGAAGATGTGAAACTGCTTTCTGAACATTAATCTCCCTATAAAACTGTCCAGTATTCCATTTGCCAGCCATGTGCTGCTCACGTGACCGCGGCACGGCTGTGCATTCAGGTGGAGGCCGGGCCACATGGAGGCGCGATGCATTTCAGTTCTGCAGGAGAGAGCTGATAGTGACCTTCAGGTGTCAGCATTTGCATGTTATCAGGCAGGTTTGTGCACATGTGATTGTGAACTCCGGAAGCTCATTTCATATTCTGCTGGAGATTTTCAGAGCAGATTGCTTTTAAAGAGCAGTTATCGCTGCAACACACAAACACACATCACTTCCATCACGGTGTCTTTTATACCCAACATGCGACTCCACCACAGCATCCACCAACACTCCCCGTTTAGGGATGAGCCCCGTAGGGAAGGTGATCTTTGTTTAAATCCCGTTGTCTGTGCACTCTCCTAATCTCCCTCAGAAAAGGCAGGATTTTTCTGCTGTTCACCGTTTATTGATGTGAGTTCCACCAGGCGGGAGGGGGGGGCACGGTAAAACTGAAGTGATGGGAGATAGATGGGATGAAGGGAAATGTTATCCATCTCTGAAAAGGCCATGGACATAAAAGTAGAGGACCGTAAATGCAGGATAAAGGAGAAGGTGGCACATCGTTGTGTATTTGTGACTGTGTGACATCGTCAGATTAAGTGTAATGTTGTTAACTGTTGTTAAATATACTGCGGTCACAGAACTTTAGTTTGTATCACTCACTTGTGCCTTAAATATTGCTTTATATGTTAATAACTAACTTCATTGCATGCATGCTGCCTAGTTAGATGTACTCATTTCCATATATAATCCAGACAGCTTGATACGCTGTATAAAATGTCCGGATTTTGGTCCATATATCTATAAGTAAGTGAGTAAGTAAGTGACAACAACAACGGAGCGCTGTACTTAAGCTGGAAAATATTGCCTCTAACGAACAGGCCATAGTTAATTATTGATGTAGGTAATAATTAAAGTTTGCTTTCTTTATGCTATTAAGAGAAAATGTAATGCTAATGCCAATGCACTAGGGTATCATTAAAAAGGCATGTAAAGTAGATGCATGTATGCAGGGTTTAATTCAAATTACATCCACAAACTTCAAAATCTACATTCTTTTGAATTGTAAAAGTAGATTATATAACGAGATTATTCCAGTTTGAGTGATGGATCAAAGCCCACGCGTTTATGTGTGGAAAGTAAAGGGGAAAGTTTGGTCCGACCCGGCGCCGGCCTCTCTCCCGGTGGTGCATCAGGAGGGTGCTGGATTGGTTCAGGCTGTTGTTTTCACCTCCAGGATCGTTCTCTCACGAAGATCATCTCCAGCTCCAGTCTGACAAACTCAGCGTGTTCTCCACCCGGCATTCTGCATGGTCAAACCGCATCAGCGAGCTAATTCTTATCACCCGCCGCCCTGACGGTTCTCCCTCGCGGGTCCCTTCTCAACGTCGTCACAGTCTCCGTTGCGCTGAGGCGTGGCCTCGGTGCGACTGTCCTCTCCTTCATCCTTCAGCCAGGCTTTCTCAACAACTCAAAAGTTTTGCGCCCGCTGAAGAGAATGGATCGATCCATCTTGGGACCTCCCGCCAGCACCCTCACCTGCTGGGCCAGCCCATTACAGTCCGCATGGGGGGATTACCCCACTTCCCCTTGATTTGTCCTCCTCTGCCTCCCTGTCTCCTTCTCCTTTTCACTGACGTCCTGATCACGGCTCATTCGGACTCACTGTGCTTGGGCCCACTCGTTGTCTTTAATCAATATGTTCACCTCCCTTGTCTGGTCTTCTCCCGTGTCCCCGTCATTCACTCTGGTCTGGACACTCTTCCTGTGTGTGTGTGTGTGTGTGTGTGTGTGTGTTTGTGTGTGTGTGTGTGTGTGTGTGTGTGTAAATGTGTGTGTGTGTCTTTGTCCTCTCACAGGGGAACATGCCAATTAGCGGATGGGCATGGGAAGCTTTGGTCTCCAGCTGCTGTGTCCGTGTAGGATAAGAAAACAAAACAAAAATAAAAAGTTGAAGTTCGAGGGTGAGGGTGCAGCCTGTGTGGCTGCGTTCACACCACGACCCAGAAACCCCCCCCCCCCCCCGATGGGGCAAATCAATACTCGGTGTGAAAACAGCAATAACCCCTGGTGCAAAACCTCTTATCTCTTCACCTCTTTCACTCACACATGGGTGCTCTTTCACTCGTGTGTGTCTTTAATGTGACTTTTTCAATTTTAGATTTTGGATTGAATTTTGGGACCAGTTTAAGGTTCCAAAGGTCCTGAAGCGATAATAAGCTGTGCAATGCTCCGGTACTTATGCATTTAATTTATTATGGTGTTAATCCAGTTCTGTAAATATCTTTTATATTTGCATTACTTTGTCAACAAGGGCATACTGTTGCCCCTTTACCTACAAGTTGACATCTCCACATTTGAACATTTCAGTAATTTGACTCAATAATTCTTGTGGTGCATCACTATTTGATACTAAATAGTTCCTTGTACTTTCCTCTTGAGTTGTGCAAACATCTGTCCTCAGTTAGAAGCATAAAGCTGGTTTATGGAAGGTCTACATTCTGGGGACAGACCTGTAGATTTTGAGAATATCGGGGTCTCCTGGTGCCGTCGGGGAGCAACCTGTTTCCACGCATGAGCTTTCCAAAGCACAAACTCATGTTGTGCATTATTTGTGGGTTATCTTCCCATCCCGGGCATTTTTGTGTATTCCTGGTATTGGGAGATTTCTCTTTTACAGCCTTGAATCCCCCATGCCCTGCCCCCTAAAGCCACATTAGTCACTTTGTCATTTGTCATTCACGGCTGGATGGTTGTAGTGTGGGTCTTTTCGTCCACATGTTGTGTTGGACACCTCGCAGCTGCAGCCCTCAATTCTGGCCTCATTACTTCACACTTCACCCATCTAACCTCTTCTCCAGCTCCGCATAATCTCCTTTCCCCCAGCATCCCCTCTTGACTTTGCTTCGGTTCCTAAACCTGTCCAGTTCTACATCCAGATCTTTACTCCCTTGCGGGATGTTTCTTGCAGTATCCGCAATGCAGGCGCCCTTAGGTGCCCCCGGGTTTTCAGTAGAGAGAAAAATGCAGAGAATCCTCAAGGAACGCAAACACCATAAAGAATGTGAGACCAAAAAGGTGGAAAAGTAATAGAAATATTGTTTATTTACTAAAATAAATAGTGTTTATTTACTAAAATAAATTAAATAAAAATTAAAAAAATAAATTAAATAAGACTTTGTCAATAAGACACCCATGCATTCATGTCATTATCAACTGGCTGGAAAATCAACATCAAAAGTTATAGACTATAAATTATAGTCCATTAAACACACACACACACACAGATGCACGTACGATTAGAGAATGAGTATTTTCAGTTAAAAGTGAAGTAAGATTCTGTGTAATATTTGCTAACAGCACGTCAGTTGAAGCTCAGTGGAGGGTGTTTCTGTTGGAGGTTTGACGACTCTCACCGCTACTGTACTCCAGACCAGACGCCTGCGCTAACTTGGCTGAACCCTTCACTTCTCCTTCACACCTCTGTGTTTGTCTTCCCATTGTTTCCTGCCTGGTTTCTTTCTTTTCTCTGACATCACTTATTCATTCCACCTCTAACCCACGTCGCCCCTCCACTAGAGTAGATGTCATATTTAATTCATCGCTGTGTCTTTGTGAGCTTCTGTAGCACTTATTGCATCAGTATTAAAATGAGATAAATGTGTGTGTGTATTTGTGTGTGTGTGTAGGTGTGTGTGTCTAGGCGATTGTGTGTGCTGCTTTAGGCTACCAGGAGCGGAAGAGGGGTATCACGGGGGGAGAGATCTAATAGAGACGGTGAGGAGGAGGCCTTGGCAACACTAAAGAGCAGATTCTCCAGTGTACACAACATCTCCTAGATCTCCTCCTATAGCATGAAGCTATCCTGAGGCAATGGTGCGAAAAACAAAGGACCTCCTGTCTGTGCGCACGTTCCCGCTGTGCTTCATGCATACTACATATTAGCATTCACAGGCTGGCACCCCGTACTTATATCCTCAGATATGAATGCTATATATTAATGTGGTCTTAGGTATGGGTGTTCTTGGTTTTGCATCCTCTCCACAGACGAGCATTGTGGGTGTTCTCGTCCCCTCTCATTGAGGGAACTGTTCCTGTAAACACCGTCATTTACCTCCTCCTCATGGGTAGAATTCGTTGCACAAAATGGATTTCTTTCCACCTTCCAAACCAGATGTGCTGAAGCTGCGAGTGGAGCCTCCACATGTCGACGGCCGTCACGACTCCCGCAGTCGACGAGCATTTGGGACAGGGACGGGGGGGACGGGGGGGGACGGGGGGGGCGTCCTCTTCCTTCAGCCTCACAGTCAGCTGTTCAAGCCCAAGTCTGGTCTTTAAGAGACTTAAAAGTGGTAAATGTATGTCGGAGCTGCACACCCCTGCTTACTGCTACACATGCATAGTAATAAACACCGGGTTAATAAGGTCAGAGGTCATTACTTTCTCTTGATTAGCGCGCCATTAGAGAGCAAAAGGAAACCTGGACTGGCCAGTTCATAAATGGGGCCCAACAGAAGAGATGCTATTCCGCATTAATACACACACACACCGTTATTAGTGTATCGGCTGACGTTTGCTTTGGTTGTGTGCACGTGTGATTTATAGACTGTGGAGAATGTCTGTGGGATGTGAGCCGTGTCGTATGACTCCTCCGTCCGTCTGTCTGTCTGTCCTCTCAGATCAACACAGCACTGATAAGGCGTGAAGATAATGTGGGTCTGAGTCAAGGACACTCGTCTCTCTCTCTCTCCCTCTTCCTTCTGCTGTATAGATTTCTCTGCTTTCCTCTCTTGTTCTTGCTTGGTGTGTAATCTTTGTCCTCCACTCCCATCTGTCATCTTTTGATCCATCTCTATGTTTTCATTGTCTCACTCTTTTGCCATAATCTTCTCTGGCTTTGGGGAGCCAAGTCCATTTTTCAGACATAAGGACGTAAGGGCTAAACACCCTTAATTACACCAAATCAGAGACTTTGCTACTGTAAAGATTAAATGTAATGCTCCATTCTCAGTTTATCAGTCCTATAACCTTGACACGATTGCAAAAATGTATTGGGGTGTTAAATAATGGAAGGGTAGCATGTTTTGAATGTTGCCTCATTTCACTAATCCCTCCCTCTTTACTTTTACTATTTTTACTATTTTAGCTGCAACGACTTGAATAACTTTGTCGTCTCTAACTAAAAACCAGATATTATCATAATGAACATAACTACAAAACAAACTTGTGGCAGTACAGTTAGAAAGTCATCAGCATGTTTGTGACCTTTAATTGATTAGCAGCTGCTTATTTAGCAACAACAAGCTTCAGTAGGAGCTCTACATATCAATAGTCAATACATTTTAAGACCCAGTTCCAGTGAATTATACCCTTTGTTGCATTTGTTGCACAATTACAAGCTCTACCTTTCAGGGAATACAGTCCAAAACTCAGTGATTGATTGGTCTTTGGTGTCTGTGGGCGGGTGTCAGGTCTTCATGAGGTCTGTAACCTGTTGGACATCGGTTCAGTGTTCTCCACCGTTGTGGGCCTCTGGAGGGTAAGTCAGATAGCCGTACACGATCTCTCCAGATTCTACTGCATTCACCCCGTCATTTAATTTTTTTGTGTGTCCTCTGATGGATACGTGGTGACGGTGCACAGTTAGAAACAGGAAACACCTCAGAGAGGGTAAAGGTCACTCACATGCACTGGTCCAGCTGAAAGGCATTGTGGTTACGGTCAGCCTTCCATCACTGTGCTTGTGTAGAGCATTGGCTGAGTGTGTGTGTGTGTGTGTGTGTGTGTGTGTGTGTGTGTGTGTGTGTGTGTGTGTGTGTGTGTGTGTTCATTCCTTAACTGTGTTCTGTTTGTCCTCGGTCGGTGAGTTTGAAGTGCATTTTCTCCCACAGAGTGAGACGAACTTCCCCGCTGCTCCCGACTGAAACGGTGTCTTTAATTGTGCTACACCCCCCCCATCCTCACCCCCCCGCCCTCGCTCCCCACCCTCACAACCTTCTCTTCCTGCCTAACAAATGTACATCTGTGCACAGCGTGCACTTGAAATAAACCTCGTCCTTGTGTGTGTTTTGTGATAAAACCAGACAGGACAGATGAAAGGGAGCAACATGAGGGCCCATGTAGGACTCTGAGGGAGCAGTGCTGGGGACCAGTAATGCTCGGGGAGTGTTGTCTGATTTTTAAGCAGCTGTCAGACTGTGAAATGTCTTTGTGAAGCAGAGCTGGCCGAGTTGGGCTCGCTTACAGTCGTTTGGAGCAAAAGAAGATGAAGGATGTGCATTTCCATAATGCAACATTTACTGGCTGTTTACCAGATGTATTCCTAATGTTGGATGGCTCTTCTTCAGTGAAGCACTTGAGTCCACAGCAGCCGATGTTTAATACAAGCTGAACTTGAGATGATGCAACGTTAAAACGGTCATATTTGATGGCGCTCTCAAACGTCGAAACAACTGGAGGGCAGACACACTGGATCAACAACCTGATGCTGGAAAAACATGAAAGCAGACTGTTTTATTAAGTCATGTATCCTTAAGAGAATCAGAGACTATATCTGTTTAAAACCCAACTTGTGCAATGTGCTTTTGTCCAAATAGTCTAATTAATTAACAGCTTGCAAAAGAATGGTTTAGCAGGATTGCGCAACCTCATTACAGAGACAAAGCGGCATGCGGCGGCCTCAGACCACTCAGCAGCCACAGGCTTTATCTCCTTTCCCTGTCCTCCCTTCTCTCTCCTTTGCTTCATTTTTCCTTCATTATGTCTCTTCTGGTCTTCCTCTGGATCAGATCGGACTTGATCGAGAACAGTAATCCCTCCATCGCACATAACCTGACTGGTGTGTGTTAGTCTGTGGAGCTGGGGCCTTTGCTGAATAAACCATGAGGCCTGTTTATCCCATCCCTTTTACTCCTGCGCGTGCTCATTCATCAGCGACAAT
Source organism: Lagocephalus sceleratus (assembly GCA_911728415.1). Taxonomy (NCBI): domain Eukaryota; kingdom Metazoa; phylum Chordata; class Actinopteri; order Tetraodontiformes; family Tetraodontidae; genus Lagocephalus; species Lagocephalus sceleratus. The sequence continues at coordinate 3,811,124 of CAJVRN010000219.1, read as the reverse complement.
CGCTGCTCTGCCCTACCAGCGTTCAACACTCCCGTCCTTGTCTGACCCCGCTCCTGGGCACTAACCTACAATTTGATTCCCACCACGTCAGCACATTTCATGTTTATGGCCGATCCAGTGCGTGTATACGGTGTATTATTGATGTGGTGTGTGTGTGTGTGCGTGCGTGTGTGCGTGCATGCGTGAGGGTGTGTGCTCGGTGTTTGGGAAGTGTAATGTCTGTCTCCTGCTCTGTGTGTGACTAAATGTAACAGACAGATGTGTCAGCGGGGGGCTCACTAACTACAGTTGTGCCTCCACTCACAGTGACAATAACGTGATGCAGACTCACACTGTGATTCTGCGGCGAGGATTCTCAAATAGCATCTTATACGTGGCCGAGGATGAAAGCCTGCTTGAACTTCTCTTCTCACCTCGCTGAAGAGTCGACTCCGACTGCGTCTGTGCTGCCTTTTTACATCACAGTTAACATGGTGGATCACAGACGGTTGGTCAGGGCTCTCCTTGGCCTCTTTTCCAACCTTATAGAAACATATTTTTCTCTTATAATCCTGGAAACATGATTTTGTGTGTCTGTGTGTGTGTGTGTGTGTGTTTGTGTGTGTGTGTGTGTCTTCTGTTTTGTGGGGCAGTTTTTTAGAACACAGCATGTGTCACTAAGTGTCGTCCTCACTGGAAAGGCTGCAGTGCAGCACTATTTTACAGAGGTTTTATTGCATGTTTTATTGCTGGAGGCCTGCTGGTGAAGGTTTTTTTTTTTTTCATAGCACCACCACATTTGCTGCAGAAGTATGCATTGACATCAAAAATGAGTCCATACAAACCCAATTTTCGGGGTTATTTATACCCACTTTTACAGAGTGAATGGCTGGATTACTCCAATGTGTCATTCTATCAGCTGTCTTCCTCCGAAACGTCTTTGAAGATATCAGAAGAAAGGTTTAATTCAGCACCACTCTGCTTTGGACCAGAGTAGAAGAGGGTCAGGAAACATGTAGTAAGGTTTTCAAACCTGACTTAAACTGAACCCTGGATAAAATTAATTGCAATCAATTTTTAATCGATGCTTTGAGTAACTGATAAATTATAAGTGTGTGTGTGTGTGTGTGTGTGTGTGTGTGTGTGTGCGTGTGCGTGTGCGTGTGTGTGTGTGTGTGTGTGTGAGATGTCTGCTGTTATTGATCTGTGGCGACCTGTAATCAAATACCATCAGGTGTGAATTCTCCAGATCGTATTCTTCGGCTGCTGTCGCGTTAATTCTGCCAAAACCTTTGTAAGAGCCGACAAACTAAGCGACTAAGCGCCGGTAGTTTGTATCAGGATGGAGGAGATTATTTGTTTCCTTTTCATAAATCCAGCAGTAAGCAGCCTTTCATGCAAACGGTCTCTATCACCAGATCTGACCTCTTCATGGTGCACTTGTCCCAGCATTCATCAGAAAAGTCTGCATCTCAATCTGTTATTGATTCCCTGTGTGTGTGTGTGTGTGTGTGTGTGTGTGTGTGTGTGCGTGTGCGTGTGCGTGTGTCTGTCTGTCCGCATCCCCTGCTCCAACCTTATACCTCTAGCCAGCCAACAAAAAGACTAATTAGATTTGTCAGCACCCAACTACCCCTGCCAACTGTTGTCTTGGCAACCTTTGTTTACCCTCTCATTTCAAGATCAATCTCCCTGGAAGGCTCCATCCCAGCCTCCCGCTCGGCCCCCCCTCCCCTCAGCGCCACCCACAAGCGGCCAATCAGAGTCATTCCACAGGTGTAAATAAAAAGGGTGACGGATGGGGGACTGAATGGACTCTGTCACTTATCGATCGCTGCGTGTTATCTCTCAGCGTGTTGCGGGTTTTGTTTGTGTCGCTGCATTTTCGGACATGTGTCCGTGTTGAAGGGCCGATTGAGATTTCTGCAGCAAACAACGGTCCTGAATCCACTCGATCTGTGACTATAGGGCCATTACCATTCCTCTAACGTGAATGTGAGTGATGGTCACTTGTTTATAGAATGAACACGAAGGTTCCAGGCTGTTGGTTTAAACAGAGAAAATAGGAACCACCTTCACACCCATGGTGCATGGGCTGAATTTGTTGCAGCGCTACTCAGAAGGCTGTTGGCATTTAGCTCTGTAATGAGTTCAGGGGCCATTTTAGAGTCATTAGGTCACATTCCTGCCCAGTTGGACAATGGATATCAGTGCAACAGAGCAATTGTCATGAGAAAACACTTCACGGTCCTGACACGTGTTCAAACCCAGACCAAGCAGGGGGAAACATTAGAGAAGCGGTGCCGGGCAGTTCTGGCAAAGCTGATGTGCTAAATTGAATTTTCAACTCCAGTTAACAACTTATTACACAGCAGCAGTTATGGATTATCATCATTTAATAAAATACAACGAACACCAAGAAACGGTAACTGTTAAAAGCTGTTTAATCATGTATAACTAAAGATTATGCATGTGTTTACACTGCAGGCTCTCGTGTGTGTGTGTGTGTGTTTGGACTATAATCAGAATATGCTTCCTCTAATCAGCCCACATCAGTCTCATTGAGTAAAGCCATTTGCTGTAACGTGTTCTGCGTGCCACCCCACCGATGCTGATTGTTTGTGTTTGCTGCTAATTCCCGTTAAAGGCTGCAACGTTGTCATCCTAAAAATGTGAGGGAACGCTTTTGTTTCCTGCGACACCTGCTCCCATCGGCCCCCCGTGTTTGCTGTCTGAGTTCAGGACCCCCACATGTGTTCCCCAGGCCTGTGGCCCACCCCTGCACACGTCTGTTTTCTGATCCCCCTCTCTGACGCCTCCACACCCTCCCCATCGTCCAGCGGGACCCTGACCCTCCCCGTCTGACAACAGTACGATCAAGCCCCACTACCCCTCCCGAACAAATGCTTTGGTTTAATATGTTGCTATCATTTCTGGCTCTGGCTATAAGTGTCTTTGCATTCTAAGAATAGAAAATAAATCATTTTCAATTTGTTGACAATACCCTTGTTCTCCTTATGAAATGTGGTCTCTTCTCTATTCAAGGCCAGTTTAGTTGTTTAAGTCTTTATAATAAATATTACACACTCTGTATATCCTGTGTATAAAATAATCTGTGCTTATAACTGGTGGATAGTGTTGCCTTTGTCATCATATATAAACTGAAATGGCTCCACAGCGTCTGTGCTTTAGGGTAGTTGTTGACACGTTCTGTCTGTCTGAAAAGGATTTTTTTCCTGGAACAAATCGTAATGGTGCGCACGCAGAAGAGCAAGCATCTGCGGCAAGGGGAGCTATGTTTTCAGGAGAGCTTTTGAATTCTTCAGAGGTTGCAAGTTCCACTCTGCTCTCTGAGAGTCGACATATGGATGCATTCTGCCTCTTTATGTTGATGCACATATTGCAGAACTCTCTCAAGTCCAATTGAGCTGACACCACTTCTCCTAAAGCGCCCGAGCACATGCACCCACACGTGTGTGTGTGTGTCTTGTGTGTGTGTGTGTGTGTGCGTGTGTGTGTCTTGTCTGTGTGTGTGTGTGTGTAAATGGACTTGAGGCTTTCTGCTGTCTTGCCAGTGTCACTTCCTGTGTAAACTGTCAGAGTGTTTAATGGGCCCAGCTGGAACTGTCAGAACTGTCTGGAATGGACGAGATTATCCACATGGAGTTACATAAAATAAACACCAGAAATAAAAAGCAAATAAAAGAGAATAAATGTTTAGACTTTAATGTGTGTATTAAAACGGGTAAATGAACATCCCAAGTGTTGTATTTGATATGTTTGAAGATGAAATACTAAGGATCATTATTATATATAATATTGACAAAATGATCCCATTTCAGCCTGAAATGATCACACTCCCTTTGTTATAGACCGTAGATCAAAGTACAATTATCCCAATTAATATTAGGAGCTTATTTCTTCATTTGAGAACATTTTTTTTTTTTGTGTAATGTGTCGATCTTTGCTTTTCTACGTAGCAAAGCTTGTATGATTAAGGCTCCACGGAGCAGAGGGTCCTTTGCTTGTGTTTTGTGTGAAGTCAGAGAGTGATTACACATTATGGATCACAGCATTAATCAGGCCGTGTGCGCAGCAGAGAAGCCTGAAAGAGCACCGTGATTGAGTTATGTGTGGGTGGCTGCATTTGTATATAAATGGCAACTGCTGAGATCTGAAAAGTCAGGTTTTATTGACCCTAATTCCCTGAAGAAAACTTTCAGCAACATGACATTTTGTTTATTTATTTATTTTTTTTTAACATTTAAAAACAAGCCTGTTATGTCACAAGATTTAGTGGCGCTCAGACCTTCGGCCCGTTTATTCAACACGGCTTTTTTCTTCCACTCAGCAGGAGGAAACTTGACCTTAATGTTAATTCTGTCCTTGCAGGAGGTGCACTTGTCTCAGTGTCTCAGCTGTCGCTGCTAACTGGGGAGAAAAATGGAGGGAGGGGGGCCATAAAATGCCCCATTCCCTGTATGCAGAGAAATATCCCTTCATCCCTGAGTCCCGGCCATCTCAACACATCCGAGCCTGACGGCGCCTAGACAGCCTCCGTCCCCTTCGGTTATGTCGTGGCCTTCGTGCTTAGACTGTGTGTGTGCGTGTGTGTGTGTGTGTGTGTGTGTGTGTGTGTGTGTCCCTCATCAGGTCGTTCCAAACATTCAGCTTGCAGTCACACAACTGTCACTGTAGCGACTGTTTTCCTCTTTTCCAGCCTGAGCCACATCACAGCATCAGTCGGTTCCCTCACACCCGTCTGTCAGTTCAAAGACAAAAACTTTAAACACAGTTCTTGTTTTCTCTTTTTTAACTTTTTCAGCCGAGAAAATAGAATTTGTAATGATTTCAAAGAAATAAATGCTGAAAGTAAACTAGTTTGTATCTGAGCTTGCCAAATAATCATCACCATAGCAACAGAAGTAAGAGTCAGACACCAAATAAGAGTTCTCTAGAAGTCAAAGTGTAACGTGTAAACTGAATAACTGTAGACATCCTATCACGTCCTGCAGGTATGAGACTCAATACTTAAAAACCTAAGAGTATAATATGCATATATACCGTAGATACAACAACACAGTCTGTGACCTCACTGACTTCAACACTAACTTCAGTGGAGGCCAGAACAACTTTACAAATCCTGACGCATGATTGAGAGCGTTAACCGGAGGATGGAGCCCAGTGGAAAATGTGTTTGTTGGTCTATAGATGGCTTTAAAAGGTCAGTTTGCTAATTACTAATAGAGTAGGATATATCTGACTTTAACGGCTCAGTGTGTCACTGCCAGCTGCATTCTGGTCACGCGGTACGGAGGTGGAGTGATGCTGCACGCCACCGAAAACAGGTCTTTAGCTCGACTGCTGGGGGGGTTAAATGAGCGCGTCTCCGTGGTAAAGGTCAAGCAGGAATTATGTTATGAAATGTCCAACTTTCCTTGCGTTTCTCTTATCCTTCTTTTAATATGGCGCTGAATGTGGCCCTGCGAGACTTGGAAGAGACTTGAAGTTTGATGTCAAACAGCAGAATCACTTTTAGATTATTTGTGGAAATCCTGGTGGCTGATCGGCACCAGAGCGAACGGGCGGTGTGTGTTTCTGCTTCTGGGTTTCTGGACGGTCTCGCATGTGTGTGTCGACGTGTGTGCGTGTGCGGATGTTTTCATTTTCCAACTTGGATCATGATCCGCCCCCTCACTGACTCCAGCGATCCCCTCGGTTCTCTCCTCCGGCTACAGAGATGGAGTGAAAAGTAGTGATGGAGAGAGTGGTGGGAGGAAGGAAAACGAGCAGGACGCAACATGTTGGGGGGGGCACGCACGTACGGACAGACGAGCGGACGGACGGATGGAAGAGTGGGAGGACGAGGTCGGAGGAGAGCGGAGCAGATCAACAGCAGGCCAGAGGGTGGGGGTGGAGGGAGGTGGAAGGCTCACATCCAGAGGGGAAGGCATTCTGGCGAGCAGCCCCTGAACTGGCCCCCGACAGAAGCCAGCAGTGACCCGTCCAGCCCCGCCAGGAAGCAATCAGAGTTTCTTCACTTCTCATAAAATCTTCCTCACTCGCTCTCTCTCTCTCTCTCTCTCTCTCTCTCTCTCTCTCTCTCTCTCTCTCTCTCTCTCTGTCTCCGCAGCCTTTCTTCTCCTTCACAGCTTTATGCTGCTTTTCTTAACACTCTTCTCTTTGTTCCCTCTCACTCTCTCCCGCTCTTGTTTCTCATCATTAATCAACACATTAGGATCCAACCTCTTTGTGTGTTTGTGTGTTTGTGTGTTTCTTCCTCTACACAAGTCTGGCGGCACTTATCTGTTGTCTGCACTTCTGTCTTCACTATTAAGACAAATTCGCCTAATTCCCACAACTTTTGCCACAAAAGTTGCGAAAGAGGAACATGTTTATGTCCCCAGGTGTGTTGTCCTGATGCAGAAACTCTAATTCAGCCCGTGCACGAGTCCTTAAAATTGCATTTCAGGAGAAGAATTAATTGGAATGTTGTGGCCCAGAACGAGTATTTATTGACTCTGCCAGCCGGTCGGGGTACTGGAGTGGTGACGCCTGGCTGGTGGGCCAAAGGCGGGGCTGAAACAAGGGCGTGCCCAGAAGAGCAGTCACGAGGAATCCTCCTGACGTTAGTGTGTGCAAGGTGCTAAATAAACGAGGTTTGGCTACCCTCTTTAATTAAAGACTGGTGAGGATAAAGATGCTCATCAGGGCAAAAGATCTCACTCATCTGAAAGAGGGATTCTGGGAAATTCTGCCTCTCTCCAGTTCCATTCATGTAAAGAAAATACAATAAAAACTTTTAAATGAGCTTCAGGAAGTTGGGCGCTCCATATTCTGCCTGTAATACAGGTCTGTGCTGCATTTTCTCTTGGACTTGATATTGGATCATTTACAAGAAAGTTATTTGGGAGCATTTTGTTCGGTCGATGCTGTATTATTATTATTATTTTTTTTTTATGGAGAACAAAGTTTTGCGTTGAATTATAATGGCTGGAGCCTCTTCTGGCCGCTGCGCCCCCACAGTGGGGTTCAGTTATAAATACTGATGGAGTGGGGATGTATTGACCCTCCCTGTTTGCACACAGACGCTCACATTTCGCCTCAGATCAGCTCCCAGCGATAGAAATCTCCAAGTGTGGAGAGTGCCAGCCAATGGGCAGGCAGCAGAAAGCAGGCGGAATGAATGCAAAGAGATGGACAGTCCTGCAGCACTTGAGGGCGGGGATCGATACTTGTATGTATAACACTCCCACACAACAGCTAAATCACACTGCCGGCTTCTTTTTTGTTCCCCCGTTCTTCATGACCTCTGCGATCGTTGCCAGCCTTGTGGAGAAGCTTATTCCAGTTTGTAAAAACTGTAGTTCTGGTTCCTCTCGTGGTGTTTGCAGATCTGACTCACTGTCTTCTGCCTAAGAGACTGATTGATGATTGATTATTACTCATAAAGAGCCTTCATGAAAGTATTTAACAAAAGTAGAGGAAGGAAAGGACGGCAGTATCGAGTTGTTCTTGAGACACTTCTGTGTTTTTGTTAATAAAAGCAGGTCTGACATTGAACGTCTCGTCTTAGAGCTGTGACTGAACCTGAAGCAGATGTGCTGCTGCCGGACCCATCGGGCTCAACGCCGCCGCTTGGTGACTTTGTTGGAACACGTCTCCGACGTTTACCAAAGCTGTCTGTCTGTCTGTCTGTCAGCAACCTAACTCAAAAAGTTATGGACCGATTTTGATTAAATTTTCAGGATTTGTTGTAAATGTAAAAAGGAAGAACTGGTTTCATTTTGAGGGTGATCCGGAAGAAATCCTGGATTCTGGATCAGTTTGAATTGTTCGTTAACATTGTGGTAAATGGGGCCAAAAATGTTGTTTCTCAATATTTCAGTTAATTATCGACCAAACCCCATGAGATCTGACCCAAGGATGGACAATGGGATCCTCTATCATATTCCAAAGGCTGATCCGGATCTGATCCACAAGATGGATTTTATTGATATTTATATAAAAAATGGGGGTGCCCTTATATTTTGGCCTACTGTGCCTTTTATAGCGCCATCACGTAGCTGAGTCAATTTCGCATCTGTCGGATGTCAACGGATTTGTTCTCGCTTTAATACTTTAGGAGCTATCTCCAGAAGAAAACCACCATTACCGAAAATAAGATTTTGGTGAATAACTACTGAACTAAGACATATATTGTTATGATTCCAGTGGCTAACGGTATGTTTTATGGTCAAGGAATCTAAATATGTAGTCAAAGTATATGTGGGACTAATATTTATGGTGGAAATCACAATAGGCCAAGAATTGTTGCGCTTGGCGGAGGCCTGCGCTCTCCGAGTGCTTTCTAGTTGTCATTGTAGTTCTGCAGGTTTTGGCGGTTTGTAATAGTTTGGACAGTGAGTTTGCGTCATCAGGTTTCTGGAGCTGAGATGTTAAATTTTGTTGAATTTAAAAAGAAACTGACAAAGTTTGGCATTGCCCAGGCTGCACTTATTTTTAGAGGATGGTCACATGTGGCCCAGTGTCCCTCATGAAGACCAATTAAAGTGCTGAATTTCCCCTCAGCGGCTGTTTGGCTGTCTCTAAACACGTTTGCACTCATTCGTATGTGCCGTTGAGCCATCCTCTGTGATAGTAAAGCCCACCGGTGCTCAGCCTCCCAGGCAAATGATCCAGCTGCCCTCTGGCAATCAGCATAGACGGCTCCTGCCTGCAAGGAAAAACACAGCATTTGTCAATAGGAAATTATAGAAAATTGCAGAGGACATATTTCAAGCACTCTGCAGAAAAGAGGTCTCTCATGCTAATACAGGAAATATACACTAATTTATCACACTTAGCCGGATGATTTGGTGTGTTTGTTTAGAGTTTGTAAAGTCCTTTGACTCAAGGAATGTGGAATCTGCATTATCTGTATCTTCAGGAAAAGGCACGACTGAGAGATTTTGACAGCCAGAGAACAAAAGCTCCACAGCGGTAGCTCTATGGCGTCCCCTGGGCTCCACACAGACGTGAGCTCTTAGTTCCTACACGCAGGCCAGATGAGTGACGGCTGCAGTCCTACTCCACAGACAAAGGAAGGACACAAGTGCTCCCGCTGACATGACTTGAAAGTGTTATTTAGTTCCTACTTGAGGATTTAAATGGAAATCATGATGAATATTCTGCTAATAAGCGTGTTTGTGCGCATCCATCAGAGTCTGAAATGTAGACTTGCCTGTACAAGCACGAATCTGTGTGTCATAAATCATCGTGAACAGAAAACGCTTCTAAAACCAGAAAAATTATTGCATATTCTTTTATCATATGCAAAACATGAAATATTATTAAATATATATGAAATATATATTCCATGTATCAGTGAAATGTGGGAATCAGTTCCCCTCCCTGTCTCTTAATGTACGTTAGCATCATAAAGTTGCTCAATCATTCATGCATAGATAAGAACCTTCTGTGTCCTTTAAGTGACTTCCACCTCTTAGGGTTGAGGAGTAATCAGATTACACTTGAACTCCTCTCATTTGACAGTTAATGAGTAGATTGAATAATTGCTCTTCAGGTTCGTTCTATTTTTTTCCCCTCGACTCTCTGCGTCCGCTGCTCTTAAGCAGATGCAGCCGCTCTGATCTGTCCTCACTCGTGGGACTAACGTATATCTGGTGGATTTATCTTTAGCTGGGCCATACTCTTAACGGGAGCCGCTGATTCAATGAACCAAATGCAAGAGGAACGCCATCAGTACCCGAGACTCGTTCTCATTCAGAATCCTGGTTTGAATAGCTGACTCAAAAGAAGCAAATGAAATTGGCGCGTCACAACAGACTACAGGCTGTAGATTATGACTGTTAATTTCCATAAGCAGGTCATGTGCATGCAGACACACACACACACACACACACGCAGAGGGCCGTGCCCGATGACACAAACTCAGGAAAGCTGCTCGCAATACCAAATGTACTGAGAACCACAAGATGTGTGCACGTGGTTTCCAGTTAATTATGATCCTAATCTACAGCGATATGGGATTCTTTTTAGGTTACTTGCTTCTTGTGTTGTTTCAGAGTTTTGGTATTTATTCCATTTTCCTCAAAAATGCAGACGGGTGTTCTCTCCAGTATTCTGGTTTCCTCTGCAGTCCAAAAACCTGAACTTTAGACTGTCTGGAGGTGTGTGTGTGTGTGTGTGTGTGTGTGTGTGTGTGTGTTCTTGCTACATACTGAGTAAAATCCTCATTCTGCTATCAAGGTGAGGACATTTTGTCTGGTCCTCACAACTTAACGGACAGTTTGAGGGTTCAGACCTGGTTTAAGGTTGAGGTGAGAACTGGGTTTAAACTGGGTTTAGGGTCAGGGTAAGGAGCTTACGAGGAGATTATGACTGGAAGTCCTCAAAACGATAGAAGTGCAAGGGTGTGTGTGTGTGTGTGTGGTGTGCATGCTTGTGCATCTCTGTCCATCTGGATGTGACAGTGCTGGTGATGATGGGTGTCTGTGGGATGTGGAGGCTGAGAGCCTGCAGGCCACCTTGCCAGGCTTGACCGAACATCACGACATTTTCATCTATCTTTTCTTTTGTTCCGTGCCTCCCGAGTCCGTCTGTAGCATCTCTCCTTGTCAGTTCAATTTACGGGATGATTTCTGATTGTCAGTCTGCAGCATTTCTTTATTTCCCTGCTTGTGTTGTGTGCATCAGTGTGTGTGTGTTTGTGTCCGTGTGGGGGTTGTGACTGCCTGCAGCTTGTTTTTTTTTTTTTTTTTTCCTTCATATAAGTGCGCTTGCATGGTGGCTCCATGTTATGTGGACAGACATAGATAAAATGCCTGTGTGACGGAGCTAAATAGAAGCCATCGATCACACTCGGAGTGAAACACAAACACCTCACACTTCAACACAAGCACTGTTGGACAAGCCCGCACATCCCACAGTCCATTTTTCACAACTGAAGTAAAGTTCTGATGATGTCAAAGAGGCTCTGAAGCACAACGGCTGTACTTGATGTCGATGTTGCCCCCACCTCAGGGTCAGTGATCCCACACAAGACTCATAACTGATCTGCATTCGGCACCTCAGAGGCGAGGAGAAACCTGGGAAAATGCGAGTCTGTAGGAAAGAGGATATAATTCATGTGAAAAATGAAGGCATTTGTGTTCCAGCTTCTCTGATCAAGTCCTATAGAAAGTCAAGATTGCAGTGCATGTGTGAAAGGAGCTGAAGTGATGACTGGGGCTGAAGGAGGTGCTGATAATATCCTGAAATTGGTCTCTCTCAGTCTTTTGTTCCACAGCCTCTGCTAAATCCTGTTAAAATGATAGCTGGTATAAAAATGAGGAGATGCCGAATAATGGACAGTAACAGGAAGGGGGGGGGGGGGTGAGCGAGCAGCAGGATGGGAAACGGAGGTTTGGGGGAGGTAGCAGAGCTGGTATCAGACGAGGCCTGTTTGGGAAGATGAGATGGAAGCAAGGCTGACATCAGAGTGACTCAGAGAAGAAAAGAGAGAGCCGGGATGAGTTTGTTTTTAGAACGTTGTTAAAATATCAGTGCCTCAGTCTGTTGAGTCACACGTTTATATCTAGCACACACTGTATGCTTCTGTATTAGGACCAAGTGAGTCACTTTTACAGAGCAAGTCTTCTGGTACATTGATAATATTCCGGGTTCTAGGGTGTGTGTTTAGTTTAGGACGGCGTTCTCCAAAACTGTTGTTATCACATCACTTTGTTTTGTCTTTCAGGAGAATGATAATATTGGGTTGTCCCGAATCTAAATGAAGCAAATTTGATCTGTGTTCATACTCAGATAGTTCCCGGGGGTGTTTTTGTGCCTTCCTGTTTGTTCCTCTCTTCTTGATCGTGTTTTTGTGTCCTTCCTGTCTGAGTCGGTGGAGTTCACTTTACTGTGACGAAACCCACGAGTTCTTGGTTGCGTCCCCTCTGTCTGTGTGTGAGCGGCTCTGAACGACGCTCGGGATGTTTACATTCATACAAGTGTGCATAATCGTGTGTGTGAGCTGCAGAAACGTTTCAGGCATTGAGCTTGTGCACAGTGAAGCTGACATTTAGACCCCTGGCAACACTGTTCACTAGTTATCCCCTGTGTTTGCAGTGTGACGCCTGTCTGGGCTAACCAGGGCAGAACAGAATAAAATGATAAAGCAAAGCACTGACCTGAATGGCACGGCTCAGGGCTCTCTGTCCGATTACGCTGCGAGGCAGCAGCCAATCGGTGTGTAAACTTGAATGAGGTCTTTACTCTGAGCTGATAACAGGGATTTATGCTGTAATTCACAGCTTGGTTATATCTTTAAAGCAGCGAGCTATACAGACGGGTTACGACACTGCATTGGGTAACAAATAACTAAAATAAATCCGCCCGATGCTTCCCGAAGAGAGAATTCAACTGATCCAGTTTCTCCTTCTCACGGTATCACCGTGCATCATCGCGGTGCCCCTGTGATGTCACACCGCTCATGTCACTGCTCGTTGTTGGTTTGTTCCTCCTGATAATGGGAGTCGTGTCATGGGTGTTAAAACTTCAGGGCGCTGATCAGGATTAAAGCTGCTGGAATCATTGATCTCCATCTGCCTCCGTCCTATCGCTCCGTCACGCCATCGGTTCTGTTTCCACAGTTTCGGTCTTCTGTTCACAAACTGTAACTGGAGACCAGTGACCAGTGTCATTTGCTGCCACTGAGCGCAGATGCGTGCACGCGTGTGTGTGTGTGTGTGTGTGTGTCTTAAATACTGACATTTTCTCTGTATGTGTGTGTGTGTTTTTAGAGGAGGGGGCTCTAAAGAAAACCTCTTCTAGTGTTGTTAAAATAAGCTAATCTTTTCCTCACATTTATTTTAATAAACGAGACATGATTTATCAATGTTTAATGGTGGGAAAAGGAAAGGCAAAATTAGAGAAAGGAGCTAATTATTAATGAATTCCTGCAGATAAATAAGTCATTTTGGCCCGAAACTGTCTACAAATCTCAAAAATGGTGTTTCCGTAATGGTGTTTCATTTGTGTGTGGTCAGATGATCGATGCTCCTCACCCACCGTTTCCCCGTCCTGTGTATTCCCTGATGATGTCAGCTTCACTCACTGTCACTGCCACTCCCGCTTCATCTTTATGTTCCCGCACTTGTGTTATTTTCTGTCCCTGTCAAGCGGCGGAGTCCATCCTGGCTCCTTCGACGTCGGGCTCTTTGTAGTACACGCAGCTTCTGCCTTCCATCCCTGTCACCATCTGTCTGACTGCTGCTGTCTCTGTCTCTATCTGCTGCAGCCGTTGGCTCCTCTCCTCATCCTTCACCCAGCGTCGCCGTGATAGTAGCACTACATATCTATATTATTATGCCTTGAGAAATATGCCTGTTTGCGTGCGCACTAACGTTTCCGTTTCGCGGAGACTCCCCGTTGGCACATGGGACAAATGGATCAGTTGGTTGGCCAGCTGTCCTGGTTCCTCTCTCCTTCTGTCTCTCGATTTATTCAAACCTCTGCGTCTCACTTCCACTCTCCATCTAACACATTCAGATTAATATACATGTTTCATGGTGCCCCATAAGAACAAAGCCATCTGGGGCTCAGGACTAATTACATTTCTCTCAGTGTGGTAAAATAACCCACACTTTATTGAGCAAAACCTCATTTTGTGGACCGCCTGTGCATCCCAGTTCTCTCCCCAAGAGTCGTACTTTGCAATATCTTATTTGCAGACAGTATCCTGGCCTATTTCCCCCTCTCAGAATTATTTAACATATCTGACTTTAATTCCAATTATTCAACATTTTTCCCCTCGTTGTATTGAGATAGACAATCTGAGGAAGGTCAAAAATTCAGGAGTTCAACATCATCATTCTAAAATGACTAATACAGCATTTTCATTCAACGGCATTGATAAGCAGTTTGCGTCTTGAATTAATAAATCTGCCTTGACAAATCAAAAAGAAAAGGAATAAAAAAAGCTCTATTGAGTCAAGTGGCCACGTCTATAAGCGCACTGTTGGAAACATTATAGAGATTCCCGATTCTCCCGCTGACAGGAAGCTGCGAGTCTGTTTTGACTGATGTGACCTTTCCTGGCTCTGGCTGCTGGTGTTGCCTTCAAATGATGTCTTGCTGTGTAAAATGATGGGCAGCGCACATGGACAGCTCCTTTTGTTATCAGAGCTGCACATATTGTCGCGATACACCCCTATCATTAGACACACATTTTCAAGGTGGGCGAGCAAAGTGTTACCCATGCGGAATTCAAGAGATAAATCACATTTCCAGCCATCCGTGAGCATGGCAGGCATGCTTTTTAAGCACGATAGGTAGAAAATGCAAATCCCGTTTCTATTCTCATGGATCTGTGCATAATTTTGTCTTGATTTGGGCTCTTTGCGTGCTTGATGTCCTTGGCATGCGGAGGGATGGATAGTGGCAGCACAGTCCGGAACAAAGAGGCTCTTTTTCAGAGCTGCTTGACTGCATGTGTGTGCATGTGTACGTGTGTGTGTGTGTGTTTGTGTGCACGTGTGTGTATGTGCACACGTGTGTGTGTGTGTGTGTGTGTGTCCATCCTGCTTGGTTGTGCTGTGAGCTGAAAGCAGGGAGGCTTTTCTCCGTGTAATGACAGATATTAGAAAGTCGATTACAAGGTTCTTACCTTCCTGAATAGGAACCTCACAGACATACGCACGTGTCTGCAGGCACATGCGCACATTGAATGTGATGTGTGCCGGGAGAGGTGGACGCTAATCAATGTGTAATGGCAGAGCCTTTTGTGCCTTTGTGTGTTTGTTAGGAAGCCTTGAATAACAGACGTATCGTTACTGCCCCTGAATCACGATGTACATCTTTAAGCAACGTGTTTTTTGAGGACAGCAGCCTTTGTGTCCAGATCTAATTATCCATTCTCTACACAAGAAACCTTAACTGCATCCAAATGGAGCACAGTGTCAGACCGGATGATGAGGGTACATTTAAGGACATTAATGAACTGTGGGTAGAATTGGTCAGAAATTGAGTTATTTTTTTGTAGCTGTTCAGTCCTCAAACCATCATCATCCAGTCTGACGACTGAAGGATTTTGGACACAAAAAATGAATACAGATTTGTATGCCAGCACGCCAATCCTCCAGAATGATGTGACTTGAACTCTGCATTCCCCAGACGGGCCCAATCTTAAACAGTACAGGACTCCAGGGATCTGCCACTATTACACTCTCCAGAGGTCAATTGTATGTAAAGATGGGACCTTCATGAATTGTAAATTTGTTGGTAATCTTCGCAGAAGCTCTAACAGAGAAAATGTCATTAGCCTGCATTTAGTCAGGTGATTGGCGTGGGTGCTTTGTGCTAAGTAGCATTTTTCTGAATACCAGGATTAAGGGTTTGCGAAGGTCTGTAGCGACATCATCGGAGGCAATGTTGTGGCTGTGAGCTGGAATCAATCCTGGAACCTTTTCCCTATGACTGTGCTAATGACTGCACCGCCCCGTCACCACCACTGTACGATCCACTCTAATGGAATGGCTCCGTGAGGTGACGCGCGAGGTCACAGATTTTGTGCTGAGGTATTTTCGCACAAGCGGGCGAGCATTAAAGCGGTAAATCAGATGCTCCAATTATCGTTTGTCTTTCTCTATTTACCTGTTACTGCACGAGAAAAGGGAGTCTGCACGTGGGGAGACAAGTCCCCGTACGTTCTATCCTGCTTCACTGCTCCAGAGCCCAGGTGGAATAGAGACCACTGAACAAGTGGTAACAGTATATTATACAAAAAGTAATGTGATTAATGCCCCAGATAAAAGGTAAATGTGGTCCAGTTTGTTTGCAATTTGAAAACTGGATAATTCAGAGGAAAGGTTAAAGGAAAGGAATGCAAAGCAGCATGATTTTAGAGATAGGAAAAGAGTGTAGGGGAGCTGTAGGTCTGAGAGGCAGGACCGAGCAAGCCAGCTCCATTATTTCACACCCATTATCACCAGCTCCAAAAGCACAGCAAGTGGAAAATGAAACTGTATACAGAGAATGTGCAAAATAACCAGTTTCATTCACCGTCTGTTCATGTGCTCCTCATTGCTACACTCACATCAATAAGCCTCAATTACATGGTGTGTATTTCTGGTGTGTACCCACAGAAGGTAATGGATGCTTATCACCCGCGATCTCACCTCTGTTGGTGTCTGTCACCCGTCAGAAGCCACGGACGCTGAGCGGAGATGTTTATATTTTAATACAAAGTGAGAGATGCTGTGTTTTGCAGTTTCGTGGGTTCACAATTTTGATTTGGTTTGTTTTCATTTGCTTCACTGTTCAGTCAGGAGTGAAACTTGGACTCCATCTACCAACAGCAGTCATCATCGCAGCACAGGAGTTGTTTGTCAGAGGGAGGACGTCACCCCCCCCTTTTTTTTTTTTCTTTTAATCTTGCAGCCTTCCCGTTCTTGTTTTCTCAGCTCATTCTTGTTTTTCTCTCTCATAAATCATAAGTCAGATTAGACCCCTTTATAATGCTGCTGAGCTTAGTGGAATATTGGAGTTTAACAACAAAGACGCAAACATGTTAATGTGATTACAAAATGGATTAAATATATTCTTTACTGAGCATCAATATCACACGCTGCATGGGACTTATGTGCAGGATTTCCATTTCAAAGGGCTGTTTCGTTTGTTCTTTACATTAAAGAGAGCTGTTTTTTTTTTTTTTTTTTTTCCATCTGACTTTCTTGTATGTAACGTGCTGCATTTCTGTCCCTTTGCAGCATGTCCGCCTGGGTCGTACAAGATGTCCTCCAGGCAGCAGGAGTGTTTTCCCTGTCCAGCCAACAGTGTGGCAGAAGAGGATGGATCTGTGGTGTGTGTGTGCAAGGAGGACCACTTCAGAACACCCCTGGACACCCCCTCAGCACCGTGCACAAGTAATCCGCCTGTTTATTGTCATCTAAAGTAGTGTCTAAAAATGGCTCCATTTGTCACTTACAGCAACGTGCAGTGAAATGTGTCCTGGCTGCTCCTAGACTGGCCTAAAGACAAATATACAAGTCAAATAAATAAGAGACATATATCATTAATAGAAACAAGTATAATGTGTATGTGTGCAGGCCAGGCCAGTACACAGTCGTATACATAGACTGACAAATCGCTCCTTACGTACTTGGGTTGTCATCAAACTAATGACTTCAAGTTAATGTATGACAGGAAATAATCAAGAGGAAAAACCACAGCTCTCTTTTGTATGAAACAATCATTATTTTATGACATGGCTTCTTCATATTTAATGACCAGAATTTTCAATGAGGGACATTGATATCAAATGAAAGGTAAGGTTTTTAACTATTTAAAGACATTTTAAAAACAGTAGGTTTTGTTTAGCCAGGCATTGCAGCAGAATCTGGAGATCTGACTCGCAGCTTAGTGATGAGACAGTACTCCAGGCTCGTGATGCTTTGGTGAATGTACAACTATGTTTGTACATATACAAATTCACACATGTTATAAAAAACAGGATTTGGCTATTTTCCTAAACAGCTGGAAAATAAATGGACCATATATTATAGATCTGTTTGCTGGAGGAAATCTTTCCGTTGCTATGGATACGTATCCAGTCACACAGTCCAACAGATTCTCATTCCTACATTTTCCATTATCTCATCATCTCTCATTCCGTTGCAGTTTTTCATTTAGATTTTTTTTAACTTATTGACTTATTGATTAAGCAAATTCATGAAATTTGTGAGCCTGGAAGGTAGAAAGGTTGCACAACACCGACCTGCCCCCCCTGGACCTATTAGCCTTGTGGGATAACCTGACCTTCACACTGTGCCTCTTCATCCACCCCCCTTCCCTCTTGATTGCCTCTTCACTTGACCTGCACCGATCTCTTTCCATTCTCCCGCCTCCAGCTCTTGGTCATCATCCCGTTTAACAGATCCCCCAACCTTCACCTGTCCTTCACCTTGCAGACCTCTCTTCTCTTCTATCCAATAGAAAGCACATATTGCACATCCGGTCTGTATGATGACCAGGAGAGAGGCCATGACAGACGGTCAGTGAGGATTGAGGCAAAACCATCTGATGATGCATCTCTGTAAAGTAACCTGATGTAACATCAATTATTAACTTGGCGTTCAGTCAAAAGTTGAAGAAAATAAATTGAAAGAGCAAGAGATATGTAGAGCCTCTGACAACAAAGGCCACGGTCATGTTAATTTTTCTAATTTGGTCTTTAATTCCTCCCAAACTAGGTTTAGCCCTTGCACTTCATTGACAGTAATGGTATACAGAGATTATGCTTCCATTCCATCCACCCATTTAAACCATTTTATCACCAATCCATCCTTCATGCCTGCTCCTAATATTAGGTGCATATCCATCCAAAGCCCCATCATCCCTCCCTCTTCATCTTTTTTTGCACACTCCTGCACCTTTTCCTACAACATTACTGATCCATTTTCAGCTGTACATCCATTACCTCACCATTCACGACAGCATCTCTGCCTCCCCCACGCTTTCTCTTTGACCTCTGAACACACACTTCCCTCCATTCGCTCTGTCTGTCCTCTTAACTCGGCCACTCATTGCTCTTATTTCTACCACACTGCCTCTTTCCATTCCTCTTCCTCTTCATCCTTTCACCCATGCGTATTATCACCCTATTCTTCCTCCCCATGTTAAACCAATGTCTCACCCCTTTCTCCTCCAGCGTCGCACTATAATTTCATACTTGGAGTCCATTCATTATCCAACCATGCCTCACCTCTTGAGTTTCCTTACTTCTCTCACACACACGAATCCCATCCCTCCCCAATAAAGATGCGCAACAAGGCTAAAAACACAAACAGCATGCAGGGTAGCCCTATTGATCGCTGCATGGAGCTTAGTGCTCAGTGAATTAGACGGACAATAATAGGTTCTATATCCTGAGAGTCGTTAAGCCAGTAATGTCAGGTGGTCATGAGGTCTTTTTACACATTACACACACTTCTGTGAACACACACACACACACACTGTATATATACATATGGGTATGTAGCTGTTGAAGCTTCTATGCTAACTGCAGTAGAGGGGATGTAATTGCATTATTGATCACCAGGTTCTGTGATCTCTCTGAGATAACACTTATAGCAGCCTAATGACCAAATTAATTATTCTATTGATTGGGTAATTATGATCATCCCTAGATTTATTTAGTCCACCATATGGTGAAGGAGAAAGTGAAATTTGTCAGAATAAAAAGCATTAGGCCTGATAAATGAGGTTCATTTGGTGGATATAGATATGTCAGAGATTAAAAGCTAATTCCTGTTACTAGTTCTCTTCATTTCTGTTTGCAGAGGAGTGCCTAGCTCAGATCATAGCTAAGGACGATACATAACACCATGCAGTGAAGTTTATTTTTATGTATATACAGTATAGTACCATTGAAAAGTTTAGACACATTTTGTCATTGCACAATAGCTTTAATTGTAACCATACTGAAAACATCAAAATGAAGCAATGCATATGGAATCATATAGCAAATAAAAATGTGTTAAACCAAAATACATCAAAAACAAACTAAAACATTTTTTAGATTTTTATTCTTTGAAGCAGCAGCTATTTTCTTTGACAGATTTCCACATTCTTGCCATTCTCTCATCAACTTTATGAGTTTCTGACCTTGGATAGTTTTCAAATAACAGGCAGGCCTTGTCAAAAAGTAAGTTGCAGATTTTTTTTTCTTTTTTGCATTCTTAATGTGTTTGAGAGCATCAGTTGTGTTGTACGGAGTAGCGCTTGCACACGGATAACAGCCCCATATCAATGCTGGTATAACCCAAATGAGAATCACTTAAGAGAAACAAAAGAGCACAATCACTTTCAGAAATGAAGATCAGTTGAGAAGATTCCAGAAGATTTCAGAGACTGGATCCTCAAGTACTCGCGCAAACAGCATCAAACACTAATGAAAGTGGCTCTCATGAGAAACACCCCAGGAAAGGAAGACCAAGAGACTTCTGCTGAGAGATGAAGTTCATCAGAAACACCAGCCTCAGAAAGTTAAAGTTAATAGCACCTGAGATTTGAGCCCACATAAATGCTTTAACTGTTCAGAGGAAACTGTGAAAGAAACAACCTCTCAGAAAGATCAACTGGAAAAAGAGAAACGGTTGGGCAAAGAAATACAAGAAACGGACAGTGGAAATATGCCCTTTGGTCTGATGAGTACACATTTGAGATCTTGACTTCCACCTGCTGTGTCTTTGTCAGACCAGGAAAAGGTGAACGGATGGTTTCTGCATGTGTGGTTCCCACCGTGAAGCCTGGAGGAGATGTGAGGAGCAGGGGATGTTTTGCTTGTGACACTGTTGGGGCTGGTATGCACCCCAAACACACCTCTGGGCGATGGAAGTGCAATTTGACCAAAGAGGAGAGCAAGCTGGTGCTGACTCACACGACTTGGCCTCCACAATCACCTGACCTGAACCCATCTGAGATGAGATGAGTTGACGAGTGAAGGCAAAGAAGGCAACAAGCACTCAGCATCTGGAAAAACTCCTTCAAGCATGTTGGAAAACCATTTTCTGGTGACCACCTCATGAAGTGGACTGAGAGAGTGAGCAAAGCTGTCATCACATTAACATTTCCTCTTAAGATGTCTGTGTTTGGGAAAGAACTGCAGACAGAAAGAGGGAAGAATATTAAAAACTACAAAGTAAATTGTTTGCCAATGCGCATCTGTGCAAATGTGTTTTTGAAAACCAGTGAAAGACATAAAACTGAAGAATGAACCTCAGTAGATGCATAAACCGTGATGGTGAGAGTTAAAGTGAGTGAAAATACATAATTATGTTTGTTTTGGGGTTGGTTAGTTCAGATGTAAGTGCACAGGCTGACAGGTTTATGTGACTGTGGATAGAAAGACTGCTAATATAAAACAAATAAAAATATAACTCATTTGTAAAATGCGTTATTATAATTGCATTATCTACAGAAGCAGAAAACGCTGATTCCAAGGAGCCCAACACCGATCAGGCAAAACTTTCTTATTGGTTTAAGCATGTAGCTCCATATCCAACTTGGCCTGGAAATGCACTCAGCAAATTATAAGACTGCCTTCAACACACTGACTGGGACCTATTTGAGCACCAGGACCTGGACACATTCACAGGGACAGTGCTGGACTATATCAAGTTCTGCATGGACACTGTCTCTGTGGACAAAACCATCCGAGTTTTCCCAAACCGAAAACCCTGGATGAGCAGCCAGGTCCGTTCACTCCTCAAGGCCCACGACTCTGCCTTCAGGTCAGGCGACAGAGCCCTGTACAGCACTGCTCAAGCTGACCTGAAGAAAGGGATCAGGAAAGCCAAAGCGGACTATACGAGGAGAATAGAGTCCCACCTCGCCAGCAACAGTCCACGAAAGGTGTGGCAGGGCATCCAGAGCGTCACCAACTTCAGAGGCGGTGATGTGACGGCAGACACGAACATGTCGCTGGCAGAGGAGCTTAACTGCTTCTTTGCCCGCTTCGAACCACCGAGGTGACACTCATCTGCCCCAGCCCTGCCCCCTCCACCAACCACATCAGTCTCCAGCACCCCCCCACTCATCGTAGAGGAGCAGGCGGTGAGGCACGTGCTCCAGGCAGTGAACCCCAGGAAGGCTCCCGGTCCAGACAGGGTACCTGGGAAGGTGCTCAGAGCGTGCGGCCACCAGCTGTCCCACATCTTCTGCAGGATTTTCAACCTCTCGCTGCCCTAGCAGTCATCCCCACCTGCCTGAAGTCAGCCACCATAATCCCCATCCCGAAGAAGTCACCCACCACCAGCCTCAATGACTTCCGCCCTGTCGCCCTCACCCCTGTAGTCATGAAGTGCTTCGAGAGGCTGGTTCTCCGGCACATCAAAGACTGCCTCCCCCCCACACTCGACCCCCACCAGTTCGCATACCGAGCGAACAGATCCACGGAGGACGCCATCACCATAGCTCTGCACGCTGTGCCACCTGGAACGGCAGCAGAGCTATGCGAGACTGCTCTTCGTGGACTACAGCTCGGCCTTCAACACCATCATCCCGGACATACTGGTCACTAAGCAGGTCACTCTCGGCCTCCCGCCTCTCACTTGCACCTGGATCAAGGACTTTCTGACCAACAGGCCCCAGACTGTGAGACTCGGCCCCCACCTTTCCTCCACATGCACGCTGAGCACCGGCTCACCACAAAGCTGCGTGCTAAGCCCCCTCCTGTACTGTCTCTACACCCACGACTGCAGTCCGGCCCACGACAACAACCTGATCGTCAAATTCGCTGACGACACCACAGTGGTCGGGCTGATCTCAAACGGAGACGAGACAGCCTACAGGGAGGAGGTTCAGCGACTCACGACCTGGTGCTCAGCAAACAGCCTGGCTCTGAACACCTCAAAGACCAAGGAGGTCAATGTGGACTTCAGGAGGAAGAAAAGTGACCCCTCCCAGATTCCTGGGAGTCCAGATCTCCGATGACCTCACCTGGACAATCAACACCTCAGCCATAATCAAGAAGGCCCAGCAGCGCCTACACTTCCTGAGAGTCCTCAGGAAGAACAACGTGGACCAGAAGCTGCTGCTGGCCTTCTACCGCTCCTCAGTGGAGGGCCTGCTGATGTAATGCCTGACCACCTGGTTCAGGAGCTGCACTGCTGCAGACAGGGGGAGACTACAGAGGACAGTCAAAGCAGTGCAGAGGATCGTCTGCTGCCCTCTCCCCTCCCTGTCGGACCTCTACAACTCCCGGTGCGTCAGCAGAGCTCATCAGATCATCAAGGACAACTCACACCCCGCCTCCCAGATGTTTGGACTGCTCCCTTCTGGGAGGCGCTACAAAACCTTAAAATCAAGAACAAATAGGCTCAGAAACAGTTTTTTCTCCAGAGCCATCTCCACCCTGAACTCAACCCACACTATTTTTTGATAGATAGCACTGTGCAACCACCCTGTAACGCTGTGAACCCACACCCTGTGCAATAATTACGTGCAATATTTCGTGCAATTTAACCATGTGCAATTACCCTATGTACATATAATTACCCTTTGTATATACGTACAAAGCAATCCCACCGCACCTTATTTCGAATTTATTTTTTCATACTATTTTTTCTTTTTTCACATATTCTTTATATACCACTGTGCCTTGCATTTATTATATTGTACTTCTTTCTTGTACTTACATTCGAACGTGCACTGTAACAAGGAGATGCTCCAATTTTATTTTACAATCGATTTTCAACATGCCGTTGTTCAACAGGGCATCCTATTCCATTCTATTCTATTCTATTCTATTCTATTCTATTCTATCCCAAAGTAACAGTCCACCTCCTCCCAATATTTGTCTGTCACGCTGAGGAGGAAACACAAAACCTGCAAAAGATGAAAGCTACCAGCTGAAATGAAAATAATAATGACTGGGAGTAAGAAGCGGCTAAAGGTGACCGTGTGTAGTTACCCATCACCGTGACCGGAGCATTGTTGTGTTGGAGGAGAACAGATGGGAACGTACAAAAACAGAGAACATCTTTGATTAAGCAACACTTACAAGGCCAAAAAAAAAAAAAGCCCCAAACTAGAGTGAGAATAAAAGAGTCAGCTGTGTGATCACACTGGCTGTAGCTCCTTACGTAACTCACCTCGCCACGTGTTTCGGTGAGCGGGACGCAGCTGCTGTGTGTGGCGATGCGGAGAACAGAGCGGCGCACCTTCACTTATTCAGCACGCGGCACATACGTACACGGACACATGCAACATTCATGGGCTTTAATGGACCCGAGCTCTCTGCAGCTCCACCAGAGTGCAGGAGGGTCAGCCAGGACGCTGCGGAGACGTGTCCACTAGTGCAGCATTTTACTGCAATTTAAATACTGGACATCGTTTGGAGCTGTTTCTCGTAACATTTGCCCTTTTGTCAGAGGAAAACTGTGATGTAATCCAGCTTTTAAAGTTTATTCTTACACATGGGACATTCCCAACCATCACCAGGGCTAAATATTAATTACCGTAAGTATGAAAGATGATTTGGGATTTTATCCCTGAAAGTCCCCTGAGAACGCCGCGGTAGTGTTTGGGTTCACGTGCCATGTTCACATTTTATATAATCTGAATAAGGTTTTCTCTCATTAATCTTTCAAGTTTTGCCTCATTTACCCCCTACAATCATAAAAAAAATCTTTGCAACTAACAGCTGGAGATGCATCTGCAATATCAGAGGTTTAAGTTTAAATGAGATACAAAGACAGTTAAGAGCCTTACACGTGGCAGGTCACCCCCATTCACCGATGCTAAGTGGATGATTCGTTCCACGCAGCACCGCTGACATTGGCACAGAATGGAAAAACACGTTATTCACGCTTGTTAAGACAAACACTGATACGCCGGAGTCTAAAGTCTTTTTTTTCTCTTATTAAGATGAAATCGATGTCATCAAAACCAATTTCTTTCTTCAAATCCAGGATAAAACTGAATTATCATAAGACAATGTACAAACGTGGTGCAGCCATGCTAATGCTGAACACATGCACTCCATCGGGCATGAGAATGAGAGGCAGCGCTGAGCACAAGCGTGGAGCCCCTGAATGTCAGGGTAAAAACTGTCTTACTACATTTGTTATGGAAAGGAAGCTGGCAAGTGTGACACCTGTATTTTGGGGATTTTTCATTTCTGCTCATTGAGAATTTCACTGCGCTGCATTCTGTTGACTGAATGCTGCATCAGAGTCAACGAAGTACAGGAGCTTTTGGGAAGAATTCATGTGGGAATCAGAGTTTCTGCACTTTCTGTCAGACGTCCAGCCTGCAGCAGTCCTAAAACACAACAAGCAAAATATCTTGCTGAGTGTAGCCTGCCAGCATGTCCAGTGAAGAAGATAAGACGGCAGATAACTGAAATGCAAATTACTGTGATACTCACTCTTTAAGATAGTGAAAACATTCAAAGAAAACAGGACTTGGTGTTCAGCTCTGCCCAAAACAACGGGAGCTGGGCCAGTAGAGATTGTTTTACAACTATTGCCAACATTACAAAATGAAAACATTTGCATAAAAAATTGTCCTAAGCTGCCAACCTGATGAATCACTTCTACCAGGTCACACATAAAAACACATTTTTAAAAATATATATAGATTCAACATGAAGTCCTTTGTCAGGTGTGTGGAGTGCTTATGTTTAAGCTGTTGGTTTAAACACAACTTTTCTCATTATCTCTACAAATTCTGCAAGAAAATTTGTCTTTTCCTGTAAAATTAGAATATTTGATAATATTGTTTCTGATGTTGTTTCTAAAGGAGCTAAATCGATGTCGCCTGTTCCTGCTTGAGTGTGTCGCACCAGAACTCGTGAACGATTTCCCCTCCCTCTCTTCAGGGCCCCCGTCTCCGCCTCGAGACCTGATCTGCACACTCAAGCAGTCCACACTGATCCTGGAGTGGGCGGCGCCGTCCGACACGGGTGGCCGGTCGGACCTGACCTACAGCGTGGCGTGCCAGCGCTGCGTGGCGCGGCGGTGCGAGCCGTGCGGGTCCAGCGTCGGCTTCGTGCCTCAGCAGGTTGGGCTGGTGGAAAGGACGGTGACGGTGGTCAACCTTCTCCCAAACACCAACTACACCTTCACTGTGGAGGCGTTGAACGGAGTGTCGGAGCTGCTGCCCAACAAGAGGTTCTACACGCAGGTCAACATATCGACCAACCTGCCTGGTGAGTCCGGGGCTTAGAAATACCCCCAGACCAAAAAGACTCACTTTGGGTTTATTACTTTGAACTAAAACGGGGGTCCGTGTTAACATCTGCATTTCCAAAAAGGCTAATGTGCTCCAAATGGGTCAGACCAGCACAGCCGGGCGTCTCTGAACTACTTAGAACATGTAGGTCACATGACATGTCACCCCACAATGCAGCTTTAATCAGCCCACCCTGCGTTTTACCATATTTCCAACCACTTCATGACTTTTCTTTGGAAAGAAACCTTCTCAGCCATCTCGTTAAAAGGTTGTGTTATGTTTATTTCATGGCCTAAATAGAAGACAAAGCAGTTAAAGAAATCCAGAAGTGAACTCTGGAATAAGGACTGAGCTGCACACTTCGGCTGGAAGTTAAAAAACTTAAAGCAGTTCCCAGTTGAGCTAACACATGCTGGCAGACTAAAAATATATACGTAGTCATGTATATGTATATACATTCATAAACGGATCGCGCCCATATATATGTATGCTACACATACACACTGTGTCCTAGATTATGTGGACTCTGAGTCACACAGCAACCTTCCCGTCAGCTTCTATTCCATCCACAGTGGATTCACACCTACGACTAGAGGCTACCAGCTAAATGCACAGAATCGTCCCATCGCTGCACCCTAATCTCCCCTTCCCATGCGGCTCTGGCCTGTTCCTCTGAGTTTGGATCATCTCTCCCGTGCATCCGTGTGTGTGTGTGTGTGAGTGTGAGAGAGATAAAATTCCAGGAAGAAGAAACACTTTAAAAACTTTACATAGTTTGGCTGCACATTTATATTTATAGTCAAGCCTAAAGACGGGAAAAGATCCAAATCAATACAATAAAGATTCAAGCAATAGTTGAAAAAGTCAAAAAGTTGAATTTTTCTCCTGAGTCATTTTAGTGTCAGCAAAGAAGATTCTGGAGGCACAGGAGAGGTGAGATGTTTTACTTCAAACGTCTCCAGACCTTACACTTTCAGACCCTCCAAATCCTCTTCCTTTTCATCTCTGTGTTCTATAAACTAAATATAAAAATAAAAAGTCGCTTCAGATTTCATTTTAAAATGTGAATCTTCCAAAAGTGGTCAGAAACATAGCTAAAGCTGCACCACCTCTTCCTCCATCTTCTGGAGCATCTCCTCCAGCTCCGTTTAGCCTCCCAATGCTCTGAGAGGGTCTTCTGGGAGACTTTCTCTTTGTCCTTCTCCTTCTGAAAAGCCTTCTCCCTGTCTGAGAGCTCTTTTCTGAGCTCCTCAGTCTCATCAGACAGCCTCCCGAACCCCTCTCCCTCCAGCTCTCCGGGGGAGTTGATGGTTTTTCTATAAGCTGTGCCTGAAGGTGTTTTTTCTCCAAAGCCTCTCACTTGTTTGTGCTCCCTTTATGAGCTGAATGAGCAACACACAACTTGTTCCTGACATCAGTGTAGGCCTGGTGCTCTTTGTCTGCTCTCACCAGCCTTGTTGACCTCCTTGGTCTTTGCCATGAGAAGGTCCTTGACCTCATTCTGACTCTGCTCCTGTGCAGTCTGATGGTTTTTACCATCGCCTGCATTTCCACACGAACAAGGGAATACAGGTTTTTTTTCTTTTAGATTCCTACATCATTTGTCTTAAAATAAACACTTTCCCCGGCGTAGAAGCCCTCTCCTCTACAGACGTCGTCCTGGCTGCCTTCGCTGTGTGAACACTTCAGTTGTTGAGATGAGCTCATCCTCATCAGACGTGGTCAGCAGGACACGCGCTGGCAGCTTCAACAAGCCTTTTGGCAAGTAGCGGTGTCAACTAGCTCCTCAGCTACATTATTTGAAGGTTCTCAAGTGTGAAAAGACCAAAAGGAGAGAGGACACACACACACACACATACACACACGCGCGCATGCAGGCACGCACACACAACTTCAAAACACTTGAAAACCGAAATTTGATTTAGAAATTCTAAAATGAGCATAGATATGTGCTGCTCCTGGAACAGGGATACAGAGAGAATAGCAGAGTGTGTTTTCACTCTTAATTGGAAATGCGCTTCCAGAAGTGTGCATAATGGATGGACGACTGGGCGCCGCAGCAGTCGGCACCGGCCTCTGGTTAGTTTCAAGTGAGCTGTAAGAATTTGCCCGTCGTACCATGAAATGATTCATGTTGACAGTTTTAATACTGCGTTTGCACGTAGCTCTCCGAGGCCCAGATTTTTTGTCAACCGACCGTAAATATGACGCAAGTACAACATCTGGACCTCCAAACGAGCAAGAAGACAAAAGGCAACTTGCTGTTTGTGCAGAAAGGTCGGAGCTCTGGTCCTCTGCTAACGTACAGTAGGAGCCCCAAGTATAATCATTTTATATCCCCCAGTTATTTTTGTTTTACTTGAACCTGAATTAAGCACTATGAATGCAGAACACCGAAACAGAGGCTCTTCCAATTAAATTTTTGGCAAACATTTGGATTTTGAAGGACCCAGCAGTCGTCATGGTCATTTTATTTAAGCAGATTTTATTTTCTGGCTGCTGAACAAATTAAATTCAGTGTTTACCGTCATTGCCACTCATGAATGATGTCTGCAACTCTTCCTGCTGAAGTCCAGTCAGTGGCTCACTTCAAATTATTGAATATCTATGTAGGTTATAGTTCATGAAATGAGTTCCATCAGAGTGAGCGTCTGCTGGATCGAGGTTGTAAACAGTTTGTGTGTTACCCTTGACCATCAGGTGATTCAGCCTCTATTATAGCCCGTCCCCCAAAAAAAAAAAACCGTCTGTCTGTGTTTGACAGTGGAGCTGTAGCTGCGATAGAGGTTAACATGACTCACGGCCCAGAGCTGTCCAACGAGCCCAAAACCCAGAACTGCAAAGATGGGGGGGCGTCAGAGAAGGACAAACCTGTGGTGATGGTTCTCCCCATCCCTGCACCTCCTCCAGCCTCTTCCTTATGTCTCTTGTCCCCTGTCTTTCAGCAGTTGCCATGGCATTGATTTGTGGTTATTATGTGGTATTAGAGTCTGAGTTGTCCCACCAGCCCTGTCATCCAGGGGGATTGAAGAAGGGGTTAGACAAGTGTGTTTACAGGGTTTCAGAGGACCTTCTGTGTCTGGGAAGATGTGGACTGACATTTAGTGGAGGGCATTTAATGTGTCCTGGTTGTGTGTGTGTGTGTGGGGGGGGGGGTAGATCTCTAGACCAGTGTGTTACCACACATCCTCGGCTGTAACAGTCATGTGATCATTTAGTTCTACTGTAGACTGTTTCAGTTTCGTGTGGAGTCGAAGGGCAGAGCGAGTGTTACTCCTCACATAAATGCAGCAGAGGTAAAGCAATCCATCTGTTCAAAGCGGTAATCAGGGAAAGTGATGTAAGCGCGACTAGCACACGCCTCAGAGGACCCATTAGAATAGGAACGTTTTAAAACACAACTTCTGCCTCTTGAAATAGATTAAAATTGTTTGTTTGTCATTGTGAGTTTGAGGCTGAAGGACTTTTCTTCTGGTAACGGTGTCGTACGCAGAGGAGCGGATCACTGATCCACAATCACACAATGCAAATGTTACCGTTTCCACTCAAGACCAATGGAACATGGAGAGACTGTGGCTTTTTCCACCTCATAAAAGAGAGAAAGACCAGGATCTGAATGAAGCGCAATGTGCAAGAAGCTCCAGTCAGCTCAGCTGCAAAGACGTAAAAGCAAAAGCATAATGTTGCAAAACCTCCAGCTGGTGTCTGTTAATGTGCTTCTACCTCTAACAGCATCAACCAACATCATGAAAACTCACTGACCTTTATGAATTTTGCAGTGAAAGCTGGCACACACCAACACACACACACGCACACACTCACACTTCTTGCCACCTCATCATCTCTTCATTGCTCCTCACCTTTTCCCTCCTCCCCCCACTTTGCACCCTGGTCTTTTTTCCACCCTCGATTTCCTCCCTCATTTCCCCCACCTTATCTTTTCCCACTCCCCCATAAACTCACTATTCTTAGACCGTCATTTCTCTCCTCCTGCTTCGCCATCTTCTTTGGGTGGGCTGTCTTGTACTAATCATTGCTGCCCACTTCTCTGCTACTCTCCCACCATGTTTCATGTTTGTTATTAATGCTTGTTAGCAGTGGGCGATCTGGTTTACTGGAAGTCGGGTCCATGGAAGATGATGATTTAAGAACGCCGTCCATGTTTAGGAATGTGCTGATCAGGTTGTTTTTTATGAGGGAAAGGAATTTAACAGTTAAGCTAAGTGATCCATACACACTTATACATATGCATGCATATGCTGTGTAAAAGTCCATTAACATCTCACTTGTAAATGTCTCTCACACATATGCATGCAGATGCTCACGCAAACACAGACACACACGCACACACACATGGTTTCTTGCGTATGTGTTGTGAAGGCGCGTATTCAGCCTCATCGGAGGCATTTTTATCATGACTCCACAGGCCACCAAGTGGACCATTATGAATGCTGCATCAACAATGGGTGTGTGGTTGGGTGATTTGGGGGGGGGGTGGAAATGTGGTTGGGTTCAGAAAAGAGGTATTGGGCAGGTGAAATAAGGATCAGATATGCCAAAGGGCACCTGGGGCCCACTTATCAAACTGTGCATTAGAGATGCATGTGTGTGTGTTCATGTGTGCATTTTTGTGTGATTTGTCTGCATCCTATATTGCTTCACGCTTGATTTGTATACATGCAAGACAGACCTCAGCATTGAGGCCCTACAGTGGTGCATTCAAAAGCTCCTCTGTTGAGGCAAAAAAGATGAAGAGGATGCAGGACGGGCTGTGGAGACGGGGCGGAGGTGCAGGTCAGGGAGGAGGAAGGATTGGCATTTCAATATCCTGAGAGGATTACCGGGCAGGCTTTAGATGGCTGGTCCCTGCAGAGCTACATGGGCCTGAGAGATGGACATATGAAGGGAGGAGAGGAGAGAGGGATAAATATATAGAAGTGGATGGATGGGGAGAGGTGAGAAGTGCACGGTTGTGAGTAGGATGCCTTCTGAGCGCAGGGTGAAGGAGCATGGTCACAGCAGAAACTTTGTTGTCTGAACTACGATGAGCTTTAGACAAGTGTCTGAAAACAGCGAAAGGGGACACATTCAGAGGAGCAGAGAGCAGGGAATTAAAAAGGATGGAAAAGGAGCAGCTTTGAGGAGCCGTGCATGTGTGATATCTAAAAAAATAAATAAATATGGTATTCATCAGGTTGATGATGAATGTTCCAAACTGTTAACATCCACCATTTGGTAAGAGCAAATGACGTGTGTCCTTCGTTTTCTGTTTAACACATCCACATTAAGATCATCAGATAAATAATAAAACCGCCTGACCTAATTGTAGCCATTTCACTCATTAACCAGGTCCGCATGCAGGAAGTCACTGGGGAATAAAGTCTTGCCTAAGTGATGCAGGAGGTGCACAAAGTGGAGTTTGAGCCTGGATGAGAGCAGCCCCCAACATGACGTCAGTGATAGTGAGTGGAAAGAGGGCGCAATAGTGAAAGGCTTTCCTCAAAGCCCCGTGCTGCGGTGCAGCACTTTCCACTGGCCGACAGCTTTTTCTGTCGGTTCAAATAAATATTTGATGTTTTGAATAATGGAAGGAACATAAGAGCTGCAATTGTGCTTCAAATGACTTTTCTAAGAACTGAAGGGAGCATAGTTGAGTTTGACTGGATATTAAATTGAAGCTGGTTTAATTAAGCATTTGGCATCACACTGTGCAAAAACTTTGTTTACTTCCTGGGCTGAGTGAGCGCTCCGTTAGTCCTCCGTCATTTGCTTTCCAGTAGAAGCCCCTCAACATAGTTGCTTTTTCCCCTTTGTTTTTCCATTCCACACCTCTTCTCTGCCCCCCCCCAGTCCTCTGTGTGGAGGCGTTTGGATCCTTTTTGCCTCCTTAATTAGAAGTGATGGGAAGGTGAGGCTTCAGCAGGCACCAAATGAATAGAGTCATCAAGCTACTTTTCAGGACTAGAGCCCAGCCACTT
The DNA here is from genome assembly GCA_911728415.1 of Lagocephalus sceleratus. NCBI lineage: Eukaryota > Metazoa > Chordata > Actinopteri > Tetraodontiformes > Tetraodontidae > Lagocephalus > Lagocephalus sceleratus. The sequence continues at coordinate 3,779,448 of CAJVRN010000219.1, read as the reverse complement.
AAGGCGCTTTTTCATCCTGTGATGGGAATTTTAATTGCCTACCTCTTGGCTCATAATTGGAGTCTATGAAGAGGCACTCTTGGGGTCTTTAGCATGTGCGCTCGGTATATAGATTTTGCAGGCTGTTTCTTGTTTGGGGAATTGTAGTGCACACTTTTAGGAACAAAAACAAAGCCCAGGGGTAGTTTATGACACACAACATTATCCTCATAATCACAGGGCTTCGGGGTCCTCTTTGATTCACCCCCTCTTAGGAGAAGCAGCAAATGGGCAAAAACACAAGCCCTGATCGGTGCAAATGAGTTCAAACTTGTTAACATTTTCTTAGAGTAACGTGAAAGATCCTTCTCTCTCTGGCTCTGTGCACGTGGCCCCTCCCTCTTCTCTTGTGGAGTTGGCTGCTGGAGGGACCTGAGAAGATCTGTGTCTCTGTGTGACGCAGTGCTCTGACACAAGTGATGGCAGTCAGCTCAGATTATCACATGTACAGTACACACACACACACACACACACACACACACACACACACACACACACACACAGAGCAACAGTGATTTTCCACATATTTTAAGGACGTACAAAGCTGATGCCAACTCTCCACTCATTTATGTCATCTTCATTTTTCTGTTTAATATAAACAAAAATAAACTTTCTTATTTACATAATTAACAGTAGGATTTTGCATTTAGCTCCTCAGACAGCTTTGCTTGTTACCTTAGATTAGAGTTCAATATATGTTGATATGATATCTTGAGCTTTGTTCTATGAAACACATCCAAAGTGCAAACTGATTTGCCGACTGCTTGTCAGTACGATAGCTTCACATGTCTCTGCTGTTTGAGGCTTGACTGCTACAGGCGTACAACATGAGAACGTTGCTCCCCTGGAACTCGGACTTGACATGAATTTGCACTTGCTCTGACTCAGTAGCGACGGGCTGAGAATGCAGAGGTGTTAGTTTAATGTGTGCATACATTAACTGCTTTTACCAGTCTGTCAGGGCAGATAAGGCTGTGATCTCACTTTTAGCGTTTCCCTGTAGCTGGCTGTACGTGTGTGTGTGTGTGTGTGTGTGTGTGTGTGTGTGTGTGTGTGCATGTGTGTGTGTGCGTGTGTTTGTTTGAGGCTGGAGGCTGAGGCTGTCTGGCTTGACCGACGTGTCGCGATCAAACCATGTCTCTGCCTTTGGGCTAAAACACACCCTGGCGGTGTTGAGAAGCGGTCGGGGTGCAGCTGTCCAGAGCAGCTTAGACGTGCGTCGGCCCACGGCGTGGCGCCGGCTGGTGCCAGCTTTGACAGCTTTGTGAGCCAACAGGTAATAAATGGTGTGTGACATATGGCAGGCCTTCGTCACGTCTGCTTCACAAAACCTTTAAACGAATGGTTAAAGACAGGCGATTATCGGTGCTGCTCCCATTCATCTTTTAGCGTCACCCGGCTCTGAGCGGTCGCTCCTGACGCCTCCCGCCACCTCACGGACACATCTGCATCACCTCAACACACTTAACTCAGCTTCTTCAATGACCACAACAAGCTGGGAACACACTCCAGCACCTCTCCAGAACGCAACTTATGTATTAACTACAGACGAAATGTGTTGTTTAAACATCACAATAACACAATAACTCACAAGAACTCACAATAACCTCTCCACAATAACATGTTTACATATTTGTGGAACTCGGACTGTTCCTTTGCTGTAACAACCACAGACATTATCCAACTGTATTTGTCCAACTTTGTTTTTGAAGGATTCAGAATAAAGGCTGTCGATAGCAGGTGAGAGAGATGGATGCTGACAGACTAAGTAATGGGCTTTGTCCACTCAAACCCACTCAGCTCGACGTGGTTCTCTGGGTTTCATTAGAGGAACCAGGGACTTTTTATAGTAGCTACTCAGCCGGGCTCCCGAGTGTGCTGAGTTGAGCCGAAAAATCAGTACAGGCCACTGATTGGCCAGGGACAATCTAATCACTGGATGAGTTATGAGAGCGATTCAAACCCACCATTTTTAAAACCTTCTTCTTTCAAAACCCACTTATGTGACATTTCTGTGCTTTGGTGGCTGATGAGGGAACCCGGAGGGAGCCGGTGTCATCTGGAGTGAGCCCACTTGGAACAAACAAGGTCAATCTGAAAGTAAATCTGTTGTAAGGCACACTGTTGGGTAACTGGTTAACCATCAATGCCCTGAGTGTATGTGTATGTGAGCATGTTGTGGTCTGGGCGTGACTATCTGAATCCCACAGGGTGAAATACTGCAGATCTTTTGTTGTCTCTGGGTGTCCAGACTCAAACCGTTCACGCCCAAGCTCAGTCTCGCCACTAATGCAGTATTTCTTTTGGCTAATCTGAGTGCCACCATACGGTGCTCATGCACGCTGTGCTTCACTACACACCACGGCTAGAAGAGGCGTGCTTGAGCACCGTATGGACGGTCATGGGTGTACATGAAATGCGGCCATTACATAAGAGCCACGCGAATCGCTGTATCTTGTAGAGTCAATATATCTGGACCTTTGCGAGGGCAGATTGTTCTGAAAATTGAAGGCGAAATAACAGACAAAGTCAATAAAGTGTGGGCCGTGGTTATCTTGCAGACCTCTATGTGGTGAGGTGCGGGGGGTCAGGATGGAGCTGGCGTCCTTCCTTCAGAAGACCACTCTGACTCCTGAACCTCGGCTGCATTGATGAAAAGTTAACTTGCTTGAGCGAAGTTGGAAGAATGCTGGAATTCTACAATGTGGGCTTGTGAAAGTTTGATGGCTTTATTACAGATGCGCAATTTCTCCACTCCAGTGGGATTTTGGACACGGGCAGAAATGCTTGTGGCAATATCCCAGATAAAGCCTGAGGGACAGGAGAACCAAAGAAGGCTGTTGTTCTGACTCTTAAGCTGTCAGTCACGAAAATCGATGAGCTTCAGTTTCAGTTTAACCCCCCGTAGTGCCGTACGCCGAGTCCTCCGTGTTCAGGCTTCCTATTAACTCTTTGAACATGAGCAGGCCTGACAGATACGGCTTTCTCAATCATCCCTGCTTGACTTCCCATTACACACTCGCTGCAGTTCGGCCTTTTCATCCCTAACATATTCCACACGACTCGAAATGTGAATTCACAGGGGAATGCCAGAAGTTGCACATTGCAGCGATGATGGTGGAGAGAAGTAGAATAATGCAGCCTGCTCCTGACAAGATGGATGTGATCTCAACGGAAGCACAAACAGGCTGGCGGGGCACAGCCGCTCCCCCGAGAGCGGCGCTGGAGAATGGAGCAGCGCTGGGGGAGAGGAGCTAATGAGATGCAGATACGAGGGAGAGCAGAACTTCCAAAGAGCAGGAGCCACCGATCGGGGAGAAGAATGTGGAGGAAAGTAAATGAGTGTCAGACATTCAGCTGCGCTGGTGCCATCACCTCCGGGGAGCACGGATCCTCCGCCTGCCTCCTTTGATAGCATCATGCAGATGCCAGTTTTACAGCGGCTGCCTGGATGAAGCGAGACTAGCGGGCAGCTGCCATTTTGTGGCGGAGCCCATTCACAGGTCTACCTGCCACGTTGACTCGCGTTCAAAACCCCGGAGTCTGCGCGTCAACAGGAAGTCGGAATGTGGCTTTAGATTTCTGGAAACGACATAGAACCACCTGTTTCTGCCCATGAATATGCACAAAAACGTGCTCCCCCGGGAAAACAACAAGACAAGAATCCATTTAATCCAGAACTCACCAGACTGTGCAGTCAAAGATGGTGATGATTTAATTAATGCAAGAAAAATAGTGAGTTTTCAGCAGCATCTGGAGACCCGTAGCAAAAGGCTTTTTAATCACAATCCTTGTGTAATGATTTTATCACAGTTTTTTGAAGCCTGTAATTGATAAGTGATGTGACAGTGGTGAAGCTCTCGGCTGGGTGAAGTGTCTGTCGGTATATCAGCTCAGTAATGAGGCAGAAACTCTGTCATCTAACTCAGCCAAGCCACCGAGGCTTATTGCTCTCAAGACCATCATCTCTATTTTTATTACTTGTGAAAATCTGTGTGTGTGTTAGTGTGTGTGTGTGCGTGCGCGTGCGTGCGTGTGATTTTTCTTTCCCACACCAGAGTCAACACTCTTCACTGTTTTGTGTCACACATTTTCCTCCTACATGACTGAAAGTGTCGGGATGGTAAGAAGTTTACCATCCCGACACTTTCGGGGTGATGAACAGTACACCATGTGATCAGGCGTTGGGACTTATTTCCAAAGAAGAACTCGCACACAAATTCCACAAGCTGCAAATATTTGGACAACTTCAGAAATGATTTAGAAGCTGTTCTGATGCTTATTTATCTGCTCCAGATTTAGAAGTCATCCTTCCCTGTTCAGCTGCAGGGACAGAAACGTCACCTTAACTATTGTATCACTTTAATATTTGAGGTGCCCTGTGTGTCTGTGTGTGTGTGTGTGTGTGTGTGTGTGTGTTTGTGCGTGTGTGCGTGCGTGTGTGTGTAGAACTTGTGCGCACCTGCTTTGTAGGTGTCAGATTGAGCGGTGTGATCTGGATGAGCGGGCATGCACCGGTCTTATGCATTATTCAGCATTCCAGGAAGGAAAGAATAGCAAACAGTAGCCTGCAGCTGTAAATGGGAAAAGTGGGCTGACATGGAGCCTCTTTGTGTTTGCAGGGGTGTAGAGAGGGAGGAGGGGGTGGACGGGGGGTAGAGTATCCTTAGTACACGCTTTTCGCCGGCCTCTCAATTAAAAAATTCCCCTTTTACTCGCGCGACTGTGTCACTTTGTTGTAGAACTTTGTGTAATGTAGAAGTGATGCCCCAGTCCTCTGATGAGCAGGGCTTGTTTCTTTGTCATATAATAAATGATCATGGGGAAGAATGATAACTACTCTGCAAGCAGTAATTTGCACAGCCATAATTATCTTTGTTCTCATCTCATTTGCTGTTGGTTGGTGTCATGTTTAAAACATTTTTCTGAACCCTTTTGCCCGACTGCGCTGTCATTGAAATGTGACTAAACTCTGCACTCGAGACACAAACAGCCTCAGACGTGTGGGAGAGCCGCACGCTCAGGTGATGATGAAGAGCAGACAAATACCTGTTTTTGCTGATAACTTGTCTGTTACACGCGTGCGCTGAGTGACGGTTGGAATCTCAAGCGTGGATATTTGCTGCTGTTACCAGGAGGGGTGAGGCTGCTGCGTCTGGGGGCTTTGCCTGTTTGTGAGTGACAGGATGCACATATTCATTGTCTTCCCATTGAAGTGGTGGATGAATCGTAGCTGAAAGGTCAGGCCGGAGATGAGGGGAGGAGTTCACTGATAGGACGGCTGTGAAGATGGAGCACATAAATAAAAAGAATGGGGAGCATAAATACCCACCTGAGCGATGGGCATCAGAGTTCTGAAACAAGAGCCGTCAGATGTGGTGAATGAATGACAAAGTGATTGTCTGTCTCGATGGCAGATGAACACGGGGACCTGTTGGCTGAGCTGCCTGAACTCTTGTTTTTCTTGGAACTCTTGAGTGACAACCCACTTTACTACTTCATTACATGCGGGATAATTAGCACTTAGGTCGGAGTGGGTGTGGGTGGGTGGCGCTTGCATGTTATCCTAATAGAGCGCGTGTCTGTCAGCTTCTGGCAGACAAACAAAAGAACTGCTCTTTCCTCACTAATGAAACTGTTTTCTTTAGTCAGCCCCTCACATGCCACATCTGAACCTTCACTCGGGTAATTCTTCTGTTTCCTTCACCATCCTGATCAATACAAAGTGGAAAAATCTGCCAAGTTATTATTATTATTTATTTATTTATTTATTTTGCTGCAGCGTCTCTGAGATTGAGTCAGAAATAGTTCTGAGCTGTGTTTAACCAAGAAGAGCCTCTCCAGCTGTGAAGTCTCAGTCAGTCCCCTTTCTATCTGTATTTATCTAATATACTCCCACTTGTAGATTTTGATAAAGAATCTCAAGTATTTGTTGAAGTAATGATGCAGATTGTATTTTCTCTCTCTTTATTGCAGACCTTTTTGTTTAACCCTCCTCGCTTCACTGGCACAGCTTTGTGTAAACTTAAATGCAAATTAAATGTGCAGAAATCATCCAGGAATCTTTATAGTAACTCAGACAAATCTGTTCTTTTTCTCCCCCTTTCCATAGCGCCATCGCTGATCAGTGAGCTGCGAGCAGAGAAAATCGAGCAGAAGAGCATCACCTTGGTGTGGAGGGAGCCGTCGTATCCCAACAGCAGCCGCACAGAATACGAGGTCAAATACTTTGAGAAGGTAAAATCTGATTTAAATGTCGTACCACAAGGCTATACAGATTTGAACATCCCTCGTTCATCCTATCTGCAGGTGTTTTACTGCAGCCAACCACAAGAGGGCAGTCAAGGTGTTTGTTTTTACTTTTGTGGCTTTTTTTACACTCTGTGTTTCAGAGTCAGAGAACATTTACAGGTTGAATAAATAAGATAACCTACAGTTTCTCACAATGTACATATACATGAATGTTTCCTTAAATTAAATACTTTAGTGTAGATGTTTCTAATGTGCATTGATGATGGTGCGTTTAGAAGCGTGCCAGACCAAAAGTTCTGTCTGCTGTAACTCTTTTTTCGTAATGTTTTTGTATTTGCTGTTACAGTATTTTTAACGTACTTTAGTACATGATTGTATATTTTATGGTCCTATTATATAGAGCCCTAAATTCACATAGCCGGCACACTTTCTTTTGCTTTTATGGATACACAGTGTAATTTCATTGGCCTGCCTCGCTCATTTAACGTAACACAAAGTGCGGCCTTGGCGTCAGCAGCCATAATCTTCACAGTAAATCTGTCACGCACACGCACCAGCAGCTGCCGTGTCCGTCCATTTTCATTCTCTGCATTTTCTGCCTTCATCTTTTCACACTGCCTCCTCCTCTTCACGCTTTACCATATTTGATAGCGCTCTCGCGCCTCTCTGCTCCACACCTACCATAAAATGAAAACCCGGAAAAGTTGAAGTGCGACCGGTTCAGAACGACTTCAGGGAAGAGATCAGATGGCAGGAAGCAAAGAAAAATAAGTCGGCTGTGTGATAAGCTGCGAAAGTTGAGGGTTGAGAAGGTATTAGAGACAGATGAGGGGAAGATGACTCACTGGGAAGATTCCTGTAAGAGCGTAACGAGGGAACGAAATGAGCGAGGACCCTTTTATGAGAAAATCATGATGAGGGAATGGGGAGAGTGTAAAGGATAGATGGAGAATAACTGAGATTGAGTCGGGGAGATTGTTGACAGGCCGTGAAATGAAAAGGCAACTACTCTGCAGCAAAGAGCCGATTAAAGAATAAAACACAGCTCTGCTTTAACGGGGCAAAGCCCAATTTCTTCCTTTTCGGTTAGATTGCAACGGGGCTTCACATTTAAGTGCCACACAAAAAATGTAAACATCCAATAAATGAGGCGTTTGATTTATCATCTATCATAACATGGATGGATGTGGATCATAACAACACTGTTGACCACAGTAATTATTAAAAATATAATTTCTGATGTTGTTTTTGTCCCTGTTTGTCTCATCATCCCTGCGGTAATAAAGCGCCAAGTACATCACATCATCAAACCTGCGCCCATGCAGTCATTATTAACCGTTTCTGCTCGGTCCAGTAGTCTGAAAGTGACCTTGCTGTGTGATTACCAGCCTCCTGGGCTGTTCAGTGTTTCCTGTTTAGTACTCAGAGGCGCTTCCAGCCCTCCAGTCCAGCACGCGAAGCTGCAGCCATGCTGCCCACTGCACTCTAACCTGAATCTTCCATCAGAAGCAATTCTGAACCGTGGTTCAAGTCCCATCTTTCATCTCAATATTTCAGGCACATGCATGCTCACCCAGAATCACATTTAGAGAGTTTTGAAGTTATTTGATTCCTGCTTGATACCCAGCTCCCATTCCTTCCTTTTCTAGAGATATGTTTATTCCTATCTAAACTACCACATCCTCAGAGCATCACATAAATATCCTGTTTTTCCCTCACATTTAGCTGATTTTCACATGAATCAGATTTTCTGTCTGTGCAGGTTCTTTTTATTTACAGGAACAAATGCCTCAAATGGCACAAAATCCTGTTTATTTAGTCTCGTAATATTTAATTCTGCCAAAAAGCAACTCAGACTGTAGGGAACTGGCCTGTTTTGTTTTGCTTTTTTCTTTTTTTTAATTAATGGCTATTTAAGTTCACTGTGGTTCGGTTTATGCAAGAGTAAAATGTCTGTAAAATGTCTCTGACTCTTTGAAAGTTTGACGCTTGATTTGGCTACAAAGTCCCCCCGATCACACGTCGTGCCTCAGAAATGAACACGGCATTTACACAAATGAGTTCCACCTACATGTCTCGCTCCCCTCCCTCCACGCCCCCCATCCCTCCCTGTCTTTGTTTTCTCTGTCTCTTATAGTTTTATATTTTGTCTCCGCAGGAACAAAAGGATCAGAGTTATTCGACTGTGAAGACGGCTGCCACGCGGATCAGTGTCAACAACCTCAAACCTGGCACCACATATGTCTTCCTCATCCGGCCTTTCTCCACGCCGGCCCCCGCCTCCTCCCTGTCCTCCCCCCCTCTCTCCCCTGCCTCCTCTTCCACTTCTTTCTCCTCCACTTCCTCATCGTCCTCTCAGTCGTCCTCCTCCTCCTCATCTCCGCCTCCCATCGACTACGGAGCGTACAGCGCTCCTCTGGAGCTGCAGACGCTCGGCGAATGTGAGTGCTTGTTTCACACCTCCAGCAACCAAAGATTGAGACGGGGGTTCGTTCGGGCCTGCGGCCAGTTCCCTGAACCACGCTGCTGAAATCAGAGGAGTCTGAGCCGCTGTGCGATCACTCCAAATCTCACTGTTGAGTTGTTGAGGGTGATCATGAATGACGTCAAAACTCAATTTTCAAAATAAAAGGCATCAGGCTCAAATAACCTGTCCAAAAAGGTCACCTGTCGAACGCCAGCAAAAGCCTTTTGTATATGAAGCCGCAGCTTAAAGATGCAGCACTTTAGCTGAGATGGTTTATGTGTAAATGACTATAAATTAATGCTCGTGTAATAATATGCCTCCATAATGTGGCTGGAGTGGAAATTTATAGCAGCAGAAAGTCATAAAGCACGACTCTCTCAGTTGTATTTAAGTTTTATTTGTACTTGATTAAATGTAATCAGCTGCGCTGAGTGAAAGGGATGCCGCATCCGCCGCGCCATCGCCGCCGCCGCGTCCGACTCCTCTGGCGAATTCAGCTTCGCTTCATTTATCCAACTGCACAAACCTTGTGGCTCCTGCAAGTTCTCAAGTTTTAGCCCTTGAAAAATTAACGATTTAAACGTGTCGGAGATGCAAACTTCTGGGTGAAAGTTCCTGCAGCGGTGGTGGAGGAACGCACTCTGGTCGATGCATATTCAGTTGGTGTCTCAGCCTGAGGCGAGATCAAGTGTCCATGATCACTAGGCAACCGAACAGCAGCCTCCGGTGGTCGTCGGTCAAGTGCACGCAGGCCAGAAAGCTTCTCAGCAAAACGCTACCGTAAACATCCCGAAACAAGTTTTTCGGAGGATCGATATGAAACAAAGAATAAGACGGCAACAGCGTGCTTCATGTCTGAGGGGGAAAACTTAATGAGAGGGAGTTCAGAGGTCAACCTTGGCCCGCACAACAGTCGTGTTTTACATTTACAGAAGACGCTGCGAGGTCAACGGCTTTCGCTTTTTTTCTTGGAAGGAGAATTTCAAATCTGGCAATATTCAAACGTGAAATAATTATGAGCCGGTTTTAAAATTCTACTGGATCTGCTCTTCCTTGCCAACAAAATAGGCTGTTTTGGGTCACACACATTTAGTTTTTATTCCTATGGATTTGGCACGTATTTATTAAAGGTGGGCCAAGTGACAATATTAATGCTGCGGGAGGAGGTCATGGTCTCTAAAACAGGAAAATGTCCATTAAACCCACAATCTAACCAACTTCCTGTGGCATTATTTCAGCTTTTACAGCCATTTCTTTATTATTATCCCTTATCGCCCGTTCATTTTCACACTTAATATATACGGTAGTAATTGAATGTAGTGCATGTGCTATGCATAATAATGCGTTAATGTGTTGTGTGATATAAAGAAGGCATCGGGGGCACCAGTGTTCCCCATTTAAGACATGTTTCACACTTCATTCAGCGACAGGAGGGTTCATTGCAAAACAAGCACAGATGGAGATAATCAGCCATATTGTCAGGAGAACAGCACCTTCATTATGGGGCAAATTATGAAGCTGATGCCTACAGTAAGATATGTGTTTTCGCATTTGTTGTCATAAGTGTACCCAGTATATTTCTGTCCTTTCCAGTGGCGCTGGCCTCCAGTGAACAGAACCCAGTGGTAATTATCATCATCGTGTCCGTGGCTGCCCTCATCATGCTGCTCTCCATGGGAGTCGGGCTGCTGATTTGGAGAAGGTAAATATAAACGCAGCACTTACGTCTAAGTTTAAAAAGAAGCACAAAAAAACTGTCCACACGTTAGACAAGCGCACGGTGACACGTGTGCATGTTAAGACTCGGTCACACAGTTCCGTTATCAGTAGCACACTCCTCCATTGTGATCCCAATTACAGTAATCCACAAATGTGCAGTGATGGCAGGAGAATAGCTGGAATTACATGGTTGAGTAACTTAATTGTTTAATATGCAGCATAAAGGGTTTTGATGATAGCAGCGTCTGTTTAAAAGAGGAAACGCCGACAGGATGAAAAGCATCTTTGATCATTTTATTTTTGGCGGGGAGTTCATAGTTTTCTGTCTAATTAGATTTAACATTGACAAGAGTTAATAAAGGAGCTGTGAAACATTAGACAGATGAAAGGGAGGTTAAATTAATGTCAGTTGCATAACCACTGAGAGGCCGGCGGTTTCTAGAGGTCTAAAGCCTTCTGATCTCTCTTAGAGAGTGGACGCGACATGTTTTCATTGAGATCGTGATGTTTAAAAGCCTTTAGCTTGGACCTGTGGTAATGACGTTCTTCGCTCCTGCTGGCAGAAGCGGTGATGACACCCTGTCGACATGGTCTGTGGCATCATGAGATTTATAGATGGCCTCTAGCCCAGGCCCGTCGTACCCGTGCCAGAGGGATTCTGTCCTACTGGGTAGACGACCGCTTTCATCCCCGGTGAAAACACGTCTCTATCTGGTGGGACAGAAGTCGTGCGGCTGGGTTGCCCGCCCCTGCTAGAGCCCACACTAAATCACAGTCTCTGGCTCCTGCCGCCCCTCCCACGCCTTCTGCAGAACAAAACAATTATCACTGTTCTTGAAGCGCTCTGTGGTGCACACTCCTTCTGCTTCCAAACATTAAAAAAAAAAACATCCACGGATCATTTTTACTGATTACGGAAAGATGGAAAAACTTGTGTGACCCATCCTGTCAGAAGACAGAAGCATGCTTAAATACAATAAGACACACTTCACATGTAGGATATAATTCAGGGTTTGTTTTGGTTTTATCAAAATGAACTCCTCTCTGTCCAGTTTAACCCACATCCCCATCCCTCCCTCTCTGGTACTACCATGACGTGGGACGTCGTAGCTCACACTTTCATCTTAACCTGCCTGGTTGTGGGCCTCATTTTTTAATTGTTTTATTGCTTTACACTAAAGGGATGTTGTTAACATGGTTAAGAACAGAATACATTCACGGTGTTAGTCCATCATCACCATCAAACAAAGGTCAGACAGCTCATTCATTCATTCATTCATTCATTCACGGCCTTTGTTGGTGTTTGATGTGTTCATATGGCTGCTGTCGACATCCTGATCTGGTTCTCAAACTGCTCCTGCAGCTTTGGCGTCTTCTGCTGGCTGTCGCTCACTGTACATCCACGCTGAATTGCATGAATTATTCAACTTAGCAGATGAAGAAGATTTAGGATTGTTGGTGGGCTTCCTGCGTGCTCTTCCAACCAGATTGCTCTTTGACTCCTGTCCAGTTGTACGCGCCAAAACGAAAACCAAAAAAAGGCTCAATTTACAGCATTTCAATCATTTCATCACACGCGCAAGCCGACATGTTTGATGCGCACATGCACACCTCCCACGCCTTCACAGACTCAAACAATGCTGGTGCTTTTCCTCAGTTTGGCTGCTGTTCTGTGACATGACGGGAGATTTTCAAACACACGTTTACGTTTTGCTCATTTAGTGTGATTTGTGTGCGTCGCCTTAACGGGCATGCTGTATATCTGCACAAGGCATGTCTCAGCTTTTTAAATACCCTTCCCATGGGTACACCTCTAAAAAAAAAAAAATGAAATGGAAACCAATTCAGGATGTGCACGAAACAGTAATGGAGTCGACGGGGTGTGAAAATGGGTTCTTTTCACTCACAGTAGTTCCACACAAGCTACCGCTGTCACTCAAACATCCATAAAAGAATATATGGAAATAGTTACACAAGTACAACACACAGCAGTGTGGATACAACAGCACTCCGGCCGAGGAAACACTGAAAATGCAAGTGTGTTTCCTCTCAGCGTGCACACCTAAGTGTTTAAATATATTGGTGCTTTGAGAGAAAGCAGCATTTTCCCCTTGTGCTCAGCCCAGTGCTGAATAACAATGCTTATCGTTTTCCTTTTATTCCCATCGCTGTATTCATTGCATGCGGGTCCTTTTGTTTATCTCTACTCGACCATTAACTTCCTCTTCATGCTTTGCATCGGGACAAAGAGGGAATGGCTCGATGCCTTAATTACCATGTTCTCATGTTTGCCAAAGACAGCCAGCTCCCGTTCTTGGCTGAGGACTGTCGGCTACATCGATCTGCCCGCTCACACACGTGCAAATCTGTCCCAGTGCTCAGGCACAAAAGCTGGGATGCAATGAATCGGTGGCAGCCGAGGCCTGGATCCAGATTTATGGAAGCCCACTTCATTAGAAAATGTTGCTTTATATGGCCCTGCGAATATGAAATATCAAACAGATGATGTTTTTTTATTTACTGGTGGAGCAATCTCCCGGAGTAGCCATAATAGCAGAGAATGTTTAATGGTTTTATTTACTGGTGGCAGCCAGGCAGACCATTCATCACCACCATTCAAACTCCACCAAACATGATTGGCAGAATTCTCCCGATAGGGGTTGAGATTCCGCAGCTGCACCTAGACTTTAAATTCTGGAAATGTTGGAAAGGAGAAGAGAAATGTGTTTTGTTCGTGTATTTGTTGTTCGCTTGCGTCATCAGTTTTTTTTCTTTCTGTAGATGTTTGAAGAAGTGACTTTTCCTTCTCGCTGTAGAAGGTCACGTAGCACGCGGCCTCACTGGTTATTTAGCTGTAAATAAAACATAAATTGTGTCTTTGGACAGCAAGTCCTACTATGAAATATACAGCATGAAATTTGGAGAAAAGTCAGGCTGACACCAGAAGATAAAAGCACCTGTAGTGTTTTTGTCTGTCTGGAATAAACAGGTAACTACATCGTTGAGCACGGTATTAAAAGTGACTGTCACGTATTGATTTAAAACCCATTAGTATGATGTCATAACCAACCTACATGTGCTGTGGACGGGGTGCAGAAATTGCTTACTGTGGTGAATAATACACGCCTGTGCACATGCGTGTGCACACGCAGGAGAATGAATAGAAGAATAGATAGCAAGCTATAAGGAGAGACGAGCAGCTCCCAAATAAAAGAAGAGGGAATTACAGCAGAGGGCCATTTCCTGAGGCCATTGAGTGCTGGTGAACCACCAACAATAAGCATTTCAAAAGGTAAAAAATGAGATTGGGGGCTGCAGTCCCCAAGCCCCCCCTCGCACAGCATCACAATTTGGCAATTTTTAAAGTTAAATTCATTTTACTGGGAAATGCTTCACATCAATTTCAGCAGAAACAGAAGATGGAGGAGGGATGATTAGACTTTCACACACGAGACCCCCCTCACGGAGCTGTCCACCTGCCTTTGGCAGACAGCGCCATAAACCCACTAACGTATGCTTTTGCAGGACTCCTGCTAAGCTGTTCTGTTTGGTTTAGCTGATCGGTGTGCAGCCAGGGCTGCTTCTGCCTGAGAGAGAGAACCTTGGATAAGTCTACAGTGGCTGCCTGGTGGAGACACTAATGTCTTTACACTCAGCTGTGGTTCAGAATGTTCATGCTGTTGCACAAAGGTGCCAAACTGGAGCAGCATGGCTATGTTTACTCTACACTTTTCAACAATGCAGATGGAGATAAATTCCGAACCATACTAATTGTGGAAGCGGAACTTGGATATCCAACCTGCTGGAGATGGAATGGGCTTGGGATCTGTCACAGAAGCTCTCGAGTATGAGGAGGCTGAGTTTGAAGAACAGTAATGAAACCAGAAGCACAGTGTCTTACTTTGCTACTGATGAACAGAATGTATTACTGGAGGTTTATTTTCTTTTAAACTTCTTCCCCCATCATGTTCTTGACTTTAGAACTGTGTAAGATATGTCTATCTTTAGAGAAATCTGTATGTTACTGTGGTGCTTTCAGTTGTTTTTTCTCACACTGCACATATCCTTCTGTAAGGTCCAAACCAGAGGTTGAGACCTTTATTGACCTTTAACTTGCTCTAATTCTTTGTCATGCCTCCACCATGTGTCTTTCTAAAATTTAACACTGCATTTGAAATCTCTCCTAAAAATGAAAAATAACGTAGTATGCATTAAGTAGCATGAATAAGATTCTGTCAGTGGTTCATTTTTCCTTTTTTTTTCTAATTCAACTTTTTATATCCAGTGGTCCTTAGGGAAACATTACAGACTAGCTCTTCTCGTGTGTCTTGTGGTTTATTTCTTAATTGTAGACCTCAAGCTGCGTGTTACAGAAAGCATTTGACCAGTGAGCTGTAGCTAAGCCAACACTTGATCATCAGAAAGTATAATTAATATATATGTGCCCAGAAAATTGTATTTAAATGCAGGTGATTATGTATTAAACCTTACCAACCTCAGGAAAAAAAAAGCCAAAAATCTATCAAATGTTTATTAGCCCAGCATGCCTGTATAACAAAAAGATGTTTCCCAGGTTAGTCCTATTTTAATTGACTTGCAGGCCATTTAAATGAGGCTGAAATATGCATATTACATCTTTTTGTTCTGAATAACAAAGGCAGTAAAAAGCCGATACCTCATTCAGCTGCACTGTTGCACCGCATTCACGGCACAAACAGCCCCAAAGATACACAACGGGAGTTTGAAACATGCTTCTCAAATCTCAATTTAATGGGTATTAATGGATGTTTCTGGCCCATTTTGTCTAATGTGTCATTAATGGTTGACTGATTATTGTCTCTGAACTACCACACAAATGTATCCCAACTGCAAACCAGTTACAGTCAACGTGGGGCCAAAGTTTGAAAAAGCCAAGCCTTCCCTGGGCTGAAGAATGTTTGAAAGCTGTTTGTTTTCTTGTTTCTGCACATCTCGTTGGCCGTAGCTTCCAGTTTCAAATTGAGTCAAAGCTCCAGACTTGAAACTTGGCTGACCATCAGGCGCTCCCCTCCCTTGTGTTTCTCCCCAGCAGCATCTGCTCAGGCTCCTCCAATGTTACTCCTGCTAGTGTGGTGCTACTTTCGACCTCCTTGTCCACTCTTCCTCCTCCTCCTCCTCTTGTTTCTCCCCTACCTCCCTTCACACAGCTGATGCCCAGGTACACTGGCATGCATGCATGCACTCACCCTCTCTGTTTCCCTGCACCCTCCCCCACATTCGGCTGTTCCCAAACACAAACTTAAAAAAAAAAAAAAGTTCTTTCATCTTTTTCATTTTGGGCTCTTGGCTGAGCTCCATATCACATCCCCAGCTCTGTATCTGAAATGAACTTGAACAAAAGTGTCATGAAGACTATGACTGCTGAATTTTATTCAAAAGGAACTACTTTGCATTTGTTGTTTCATTTTTATTCATATCTGACATTTTTGAGGAAATTAATTCAGGTCATCTTCATCCATATTTCTTTTTCCTGAGGTTAAGTTCCCTCATTGCCCGGCTGCTTGTTGCCTGTTTGGCATTTGTTCTTACTGTATTTCCGATGTGCAGGGTTTGTATCACCTACAAGAGATTCGTCTTTACGTTTCTTAACATTTAAATTCGATGCAGCCTTACTCAAAAGCCGACCCTTTTGAAGTGGCTTCCCTCCCACCACCGCTCTGGTCCTCTGCTCTCGGCGAAGCCGCATTAGCCGCGTTACTGCCCATTCCTTTTTTCCTCTTGCTTCCACTACCGTGCTTCTTTACCTCTGTCTTTGTTTTTTGAATACATTCCGCCCAATTACCCTTCTACTGGTAACCTCCTATTTTCCCCTGACATCATCTGCCTCTCCATCTCCTGACTTCCCTCCTTGTTATCGT
The DNA here is from genome assembly GCA_911728415.1 of Lagocephalus sceleratus. Lineage (NCBI taxonomy): Eukaryota > Metazoa > Chordata > Actinopteri > Tetraodontiformes > Tetraodontidae > Lagocephalus > Lagocephalus sceleratus. Next base: position 3,763,074 of record CAJVRN010000219.1, on the reverse strand, counting down.
CATTATTGCGCCCACAGGTTTACCTGCTGTCCCATCTCCCGTGTTTCCTCCCATACCTTTTTCCTCTTTGCTCTCTCGTATCCTGTTACTTTCATTACATTTGCCCCCTCTGTCTGCATCCTCTTCCTGCCCCCCCCGCCTGCTGGCTCCCACCCTGAGGGATCTGTGTTGCATGTGACGATCTCGGTGTGTTTTGACAGACAGGGTCGCAACCTTGTCTCACACCCTGTTGCTGCCGTGCTGTCAGCCACGCCTCCTTCCCAGCATCAGTGCAGCACAAACACGCACAGGGGCAGACAAATCTGAGAGGAAGCCTCGCTTTAATCACACAAAAACACGCATGAATATACAGTATATAGTACAGTGCAGGGCTGTATTAGCATGCTGCAGCGGGGGATTGGTACATTCATTCTCCTTTGGGCTTTAGCGACCCTCAGAGATAACCTCAGTTCATTTTTAGCTGCAGCTCTGGTGTGTTTGAGGCTTCTACAATCAAAAGTTTCCTGCGGTTTCTTTGCAGCATAACTCGCGTTTTTATTCCACACAGTTTTACCAGAAAATGCAGAGCTGACCTTTCAAAATGTCCTGTTAATCTTTGTTTCGTTAATCTAATCTGTAGTGTATGTGTGTGTGTGTGTGTGTGTGTGTGTGTGTGTGTGTGTGTGTGTGAGAGAGAGAGAGAGAGAGAGTGTGTGTAAGAGAGAGAGAGCCAAGTTCTGCCTTAAGCCGAAAAGCAATCAGCAGTCAGATCATCCCCTCCGTACCCCTGTGGGAGCAGAGAGGGTCACCCAAACACAAACACGCACGTGACGTGCACGATTCATGAAAATGTATTCAGCCGTTCTTGAAAACAAACAATGGTGTGTTAATTCAGGGCCTGCCGGTGTGTGTCTGACTCACTGTGGGAGATCAGGCCAGGTCTGTTGTTCAGTCTCTGTTTCCAGCCGACGCATCGTGGTTCATTGTGAATACCCTCCACATCCTGCCCATCACAATAATCTTGACTTTTTCTTTTTATAATCTGTTTATAATCCAGGACAAACACTGTGTGTAGGCTGTCGGGGATGAGATGCTGATGCTTCCTGTCTTTGTCTTCTCAGGCAGTGTGGCTACAGCAAAGCTTCTCAAGAGGGAGACGAGGAACTCTACTTCCAGTGTAAGTATCAGCCCTCATCTGGAATGTTTATATTCCAAATGTGGATCATTGTGTACATAATCTGAGCACAGAGCAGATTCTCTTTGGCTACGTGTGCAGGCATGCACGAGTACACACGCATCCTTGTGTTAGATGGTCTTTGATGACACCATGGCATTAATTCTTAATTTGGAGTGCACGCTAAGCCCACCCTGTGCACTCTGACACACTCCATTAGGGTCTGTGTGCGTGTGCGCGCTTGTCTAGTGGAGATGAAGATGAAGATCAGAAGGATGGGATGGATAAAGAGCTGAACATGAGGGAGACGAAAACGAGGAAGGCTCCACTCCCACAACGGACATTTAATGATTTTGTCTTACCTGACGTTGTACAAGGTTGTAAATGCTGATTTCTCTCAACTCTGCTCTAAATGCTCTCAAAGGGCTTTCTGTTTGACACAGATGGAATGGAAGTAGTTTGTCATATCTTTGCCTGCTAGTGTGTATGTCTGGGAGCCAGGCCTTCACTAATGTGGTGGATGTGTGTGTGTGTGTGTGTGTGTGTTACATGTTCTTCTGTCTGTCTTCCTTCAAAACTCCTTCCTTTACTAAAGTTGAGCAGATCAGGACAGGTGAAGAGGGAGTAAATGAGTGTGCATGTCATAAAAGTTGGAGTTCGGAGGGTAAATGAACTCACCAAAAAAGCTTGGAAAGATGGAGAGAGATGGGGTGTGAGAGAAGTGAAGTGGCAGAGACAGAGAGGCTCATCATAAGTGACACTGCTCAGAACATTAGTTTAATGTCGGAGTCTGTGACCTAGAAACACACGGTGGGGGCGGGGGGGTGGAGGAAAGACTCATCTGCAGTGTCCATTAGCGGACCAGTCTCAGATATCATCCACAGTTTGATTGCATGGGCGAGAGACAGACAGAGAGGATGTCTGGGGAAATGAATGGAGAAAGATAGGACAGCCTTTGAGTGAAAGTATTTGGAATTCTCGCTCGGTGGTCAGGCCGACGCAGGTCTGTGAACTCCTTTCACTTTCCCCTGGTCCCTGATGACAGTGACATGTTTAACCCCGACAGTAATCAGCCACGGAGCCAACGAGCCGTGCGCCTCATATGTGTCTGAGCATCGAAGGCCATTTTTCACCTGTTGGCCTTTTTCTCTTGTCTTGTGCGAGCACAAATTGCTTTTGTCGGTAGTACACGGATCATTTTTAGACCAATTTGGGGCCAAAAAAAAAGTTTGATCAGCGCTAATCAGATGTGATGAAGTCGCTCCTCCGAGTCTTTCGCACACAGGAGAACGATCCGGGAAAAGTGATCCTCGGCAGCGGGCGGCGGGATAACCGAGTCCTGACTGTTACCGAGACGATGCACGGTGTGAAAATACCGCAGCCGTTTAGTGGCCCAGACAGATCGCAGGAGATGGTGGCTGCTTCGCTCCCACAGCCAGCAAACAGCCGGTACAGGTTTATACCTGCAGCACTGTGGAGAGGAAATAGTGTGCGTGTGTACTGACATCCCAATGTGCAGCTTCTTTGAGCTGTTTATTCCTCAGTTGTTGACAGGTAAACAGATTGTTGTATATTTTTGAAGCATATTTAAAGTGTTGTTTTTGAAATTAGCGATGTGTGCAAAGAAGAGCTTTTTTAACTAAAAATTCTCTGTTGTGTCAGTTTAATGCTGCTAAACTAGAACCTGCTGGACTTCACCCATCAGCCTCCCAGCGTCTGTTCTGCGGCGCACAGCCACCTTTGAGCTACAATAGTGTGTTTGGAAACGTCATTTGACAGAAAAGAGTTTTCGATCTTTCACTCAGCATTGCCCTCGAATAGAAAAGATTTAATTTGCTTCATAATTGGAATTTTGACTTTCTGCGAGTGTGTGTGTTAGTGTGTGTGAGGGATCAATAAGCCTTTATGAGGCAGACAGTATAGAATCTCTCAGGTCGATTCAGAGCTGTAATCACATTTCAGAGCCTCTGTGTATGTTTTGAAGGAAACTAGCAGACCTTTTCCTGGAATATTGGCTGTAGCGAGTAGTAAATGGTGTCAAAGGTCTCCTAATTAACAATTGCACTCAACTGTTTAAGAGTTATTTTACTAGCTGCTGGCTTCCCTGTTTACTAGCTGTTGGGCAGCAGCGCTGAAGAAGGTTACTGAGGAGGTAAAGGGTTGGTTTAGATATAGTTAGTAGATGGATAAAAGACTTTTATATCTAAACATTTGAACAAAACATTGGTGTCACAGGTGATTATCATGATCTGTATCAGCTTGAGGAGCGTTGCTGATGTGACCCTGACCCGATCTCTGTCTCCTGTGGTGCAACTGGAAGACGTTCTCTTTTTTCTTGAGTCTCTGCTCCACCCGTGGCTAACATGGCTGCATTTGTGTGTGTTTAGTTAAGATCCCCACACGGAGGACCTACATCGACCCAGAGACGTGCGAGGACCTGCTGCAGGCTGTGCACGCCTTCGCCAAGGAGCTGGACAACTCCAGCATCAAGATAGAGAGGATCGTGCACACAGGTACCCCCACAGGTGCACGTGGAAATGTCGTGTCACACCGCCTGAAGTTGCTTTTCTATCATTTTCTTTTCAGCCAAACACGCCCGTGAATATTTTAGAACCGTAGCTGTACCATAACACGAAGATAAAACCGTCCTAAAGCTGGTTATTTTTGAGAAACCAGTCAGATCAGTCCAGCCTGGCTGTTCTCTGGCTCCTTCTGCTATATTTGTCTTGTCTGGCTGTTCCACAGCTTCTGCCTGCTCTGTGATCTCTCTTTGATCCCTTTGTGTTTCATTGCTTCTCCAATAGTTTCTGACCATTTGCGTCATCTCTCTCTCTCCTGTCTCCCTCCCTCCATCTTCTTAGGCCCCTGCCACTTTCATCTGAACACAAAATGAATACATACATCACGAGTGTGCCCCGTAATGCCTTCCTCTGCAGTCCTTCAGTGGTGTTGTGACCACGTTTGTTTCCACATTACAGGAGACTTTGGGGAGGTTTGTCGCGGCTGCCTGAAGCTGCCCAGCAAGAGAGAGCTGCCAGTGGCCATAAAGACATTACGGGCTGGCTGCTCTGACAAACAGCGCCGCTCTTTTCTCAGCGAGGCAGGCATCCTGGGACAGTTTGACCACACCAACATCATCCGGCTCGAGGGCGTCATCACCACCGGTAAGGTCAATAGGAGGGAGATGAAGCAGAAAGCGTAGGTAAAAGGCAGTGTGGGAGAAAAGCAAGACCACAGGGGAAAGACCAGTGAGACCAGAGCGAGCGTAAAATGAGCGATGAGAGGAGAACGTCCTGGGTGGCCGAGGCTCAACAAGTGCACCGGAACAGGGAGGCTCGGGTGAAGTGGTGCACGACAGCAGGAAGTTCTGCCGTTCAAAATCTGATGGATGGATGGATGGATGGATGCACAGATGGATGGATGGGTTTGGTTGACCCGACCCAGAATGCAGACACGGAGACACAAAACGGGTTTTTTTAACGACGATCCCGGGTTTGACCTGGTTTCAGTGGGAACAGAGGGAGGATGGAGAGGACACACAAGAGGAGCTGCGGGAGGCTGAGATGATAAACACCTGTAGGTTTACAGGAAGGATGAAGCGCTCTTTTAAAGCTGATAGGAGGCGGAGTAGATTGGCCCTGAATGAGCTGCAGGTGTGTGAGATGAGAGCAGGTCAGCGAGCCCGAGAACAGGGGAGGACAAGGAGACAAAGGCAGGAAGCCTCGACAGGAGGTTAGTGAATCTGGAGCAACGCGGCATCTTTCACTGAAAAACAAACAAAAAAAAACTCAAATGAGGCTGCAGAGGTGCAGACGCAGGGATTTCTGAAGCTCTATTTAAATCATTTTAACCACGTCAGAGGGAAGAGCACTGTGATACTCCAGCTACTTCAATATCACACAAGTGGAGGGGGGAAGTGCGCCCAGCAGAGAGGGTGGGGCAGTAGGATGGAGAAGAAGAAAAGGTTGAGGAGGCAAGTGCAGGGTGGTCAGGATGGACATACGGCCCACGGTAACAGCGACTGACGGAGAGCAATTGAGGTCCTATGGTGAAGACAAGATGGAGGGCAAAAAATGAGCACAAGAGATTGAAGAGAGACATAAGAGACAAAGATAGAGGAGAGGTTAATGGGGTTGGCAGGAAAAAGGAAACTTTCAAAAGTTTTCTACTGCTACAGTCATCAGGGGTGTGTGTGTGTCTGTCTGTCTGTCTGTATGTTTGTGTGTGTGTATGTGTGTGTGTTGCTACAATCTACTATCAAAGTGAGGACATTTTGGCTGTTCTTCACAATGTTAAAGGACTGTGTGAGGGTCCAGACCTGGATAACATTGATGGGAAAATTGGGTTAAGGTCAGGGACTTAATTATGAAGGTTAGGATGAGGGGAGGGCGAATGCATTGTGTCTATGAAAGTCCTCACAAAGATAGAAGTACAAGGGTGTGTGTCTGTGTGTGTGTGTGTGTCTGTGGGTGGAATGCCTGAACACACTCTGTGCTCAGTAGGATGGCAGCAGATGTGCAGGCCACAGTAATTGGTGCTGGAGACCCAGCAGGCCAATGAGATTCACTCCAATCTCTCTGACCATCGCATGCACAAACGTGCACACAAGCCACGTGCACACCTCCTCACACACCTACAAAGTCAGTCCCATATGCTCCCTTTTTTTTTTTTTTTTTTTCCACCGTGAGCACAAGCACACCTGCTCGCCTGCCACCTCACTTGGCATGAAACCACACCTACCTACACGCACACACACACACAGACACACACGCACACACACACACACACACACACACAGTGTTGGACTCTACCTCTCTCAAATCTCCTGCTTTACACGAGCGACCCCCAGCCCAACGTGGCTCGCCCCCTCACCGGTGCTCCCCTCTTCACGTGTAGGCCGGTCACAGCTGGTTATGACGCAGGAGCGTGCGCTCGTGCTGTTGCACGTGGCCGAGGGTGGAGGGATCACTCACAGATCGAGGTGTCCTGCTCCACCACTGCCAGAACACTCCCTGAACACTGCAGCCCAACAGGGCTGGGAGTAGAACCCCTAGTGAGGCTTTCATTCAAAGGTGGCTGTGAGATTTGCTTTTTCTCCACTTTCATCTGCCCACCGTGACCTCAGAAGAAGCTCTCTCCCTGTATTCACTCACGACTGCTGCGCTCTTATTTTCCTCCTCCGTGCACTCCGCAGCACAGCTGGATAGCTGCCATCTGTGCCCGGTGTGTTGGCGTATGTGTGTGTGTGAGCAGGTGTGTGTGTGTGTGTGTGTGTGTGTGTGTGTGTGTGTGTGTGTGTGTGAGCCCTGGATGAGCGTGAATACCTGCACACTTTGTGATTTTGGGTTTGAGGGGTCGTTAAACTTGCTGAGACAGACAGGGCAGCTTCTCCTGACTTCAGCACAGTTCACCGGATGAAGAATGGCTTCAAACAAAGCCTGCCGCGCTGCCGCGTGGACCAGACATCCTCTTTGTGTCTCTGTTATATTCCTGTCTTTGCCGGGATCCAACCAGACCTTTTCTTCATTCCCCACCGACTCTCTGTGCCCCTGCAGGTAACACCATGATGATCATCGTGGAGAGCATGTCTAACGGATCCTTGGATTCCTTTTTAAGGGTGCGTTTTGAAGTGATCACAATTTTGTCTTCTACAAACCAAAAGACATCACATGTGTAGGATATTTTTTTTTACCCAAGCCAGACTATAATTGATTATTTCTACAAAGGAATAATATTTTGAAGAAGCGTAGGAGGCAGCATTTTAAATTGCAGCCTGTATGTTGTTTTATTAAAACCATAACAACATTTATATAAGACATATTTCACGATTTGGCCCACATTGTATTGCTTGTATAAAAACAAGATAATTTCTGTAACATATTTATCTGTTATAATAGAAGAAGCAAAATCATAGCTCAATAGTGTGTGTTGGAGAAAATATATATACTATAACAGATATGTGATAATGACTCATTCTGTTCAATAAGAACGTGTGAAATTGTTATGTGTGTGAAAGGTGAAGCTGGTGAAGAATCAAAAAAAAGGAAACTTCTTTCATTCCAACTCTTCTAGGTTTTCTTCTGCTCTTCTTTTATATCCACTCTTATATGAGAAGTGCTGTTTGGATGGTGTAGTCCTTGGGCAGTACTGCATGAGCTTATTAAGTGTACCATAATTACCCTCACAAGCAGAGATTCTGTGCTTAAAGATGCTGCAAGCTGCTCCAAACTGCTGTTACGCCCGCTGCTCCGTGAGCCACCGCAGCACGCTTTACCAATGAATTAATGGCTGTTTGTTTCTTTTCTCCAAATAAAGAGATTCTGCTCAGTGAGCACATTATTGTAGCGTACCAGCACATTCTTCACCTTCTCCTGGATCTCTGCATTTTCCCTCTGCCTGCCCGCTCACCACTTTCGTCTCTCTGTTCTCCGTTTGTCCGTGTGCTGGAACCTCAGAAGCACGAGGGTCAGCTGAGCATGATGCAGCTGATGGACATGTTGACCGGCGTGGCGTCGGGGATGAAGTACCTCACTGAAATGGGCTTCGTCCACAAGCGGCTGGCTGCACACAAGGTGAGGCAGCAGCTGGAAACGATGGCGTGGACCATCGCAACCGCCGCCAGCTGAAGGCTCTCTAAAGTGGTCGAGTCCACAACAGGCGGCTGAAAGCTTTAATTTAAAAAGATGCTGCCATACGTGGGGCCCTTCAAACATTTATTCTTGTCCTAGTCTGATGAGAACCTCTCCAGAAAAGGTCCAAGATGGTTCCCATTTAAATGGAACCAGTCTGGTTACTGTGTGTGTTCTGTCTCGATCTCAGGTGCTCGTCAACTCCAACCTGGGCTGCAAGGTGTCTGGCTTCAGACCCCTTCAGGAGGACAAGATTGAAGCGATTTATACCACGCTGGTAAGACTAATGCAGAAATACTGGCTTATTGGCCTGAATCGTGTTCAATCAAGTAGCATTTCAAACCAATTCAATTGAGGCTTTAACATGCCTCCTGTGTGCTGCATCTGATAATTCCGCTGAAACATTCCATTATTTTCCTGCATATTTTCACCATCTCCTGAAAATATGTTCAAAAGCTTTTCAAAGGGAATATCACAGCGTTGCCTTGGTGAGCGCTCAACCTTTACGTCCCCGTCTCTCCCATTAGCACGGAGGCAAGAGCGTGGTGCTGTGGTCCGCCCCTGAGGCCATCCAGTACCACCGCTTCTCCTCGGCCTCGGACGTCTGGAGCTTCGGTATCGTGATGTGGGAGGTCATGTCCTATGGAGAGAGACCCTACTGGGACATGGGCAACCAGGACGTAAGTGTGTGTGGGATTGGTGTGCACTTTCTGTTAATCTCTCCAGTCGTGTCCTTTCGTATCCCTCCCCCACATTTACTTCCACCTCCCTCCATCAGTGAACCAGCCATCCCCAGCCTGGATCTTATTAAAAGAAGCCGAGAAGCCCCAGTACCTCTGAAAGCTTTTGCGGGGCCTAAGTCCCCCTTTTTAAGTCTGCATCAGCTCCGTGACCAATCCTGTTTTCTCTTAAGGATGTGTTGACCCCCTTCCAGTGGCCTCCGTCTGTCCCCCAAGTCCCACCGTGCTTAATATATATATATATATATATATATATATTTAAAAAATCTGCCCGTAACAATTCTTTCAGGACGCATGACGTTCTCGCCATTTAAAGGGTAAAAGATCGTCCGCTCGATAGGACCACGCTGTTTCGCTCTAAACCTACAATTTCTAGGTCAACGTGGGCGGTCGCTTGTCTTTGTCCTTGGAAAAGGTTGTTTTTATTCAACTTTTGGGGCCAAGTCTTGCCTCTAATGTTCACTTGAGCGTGTGAAACAACTGTGCTGGGGAGACGAGCGTTGATTATTTTCTCCTTATGAAAGCAGCTCAGACGCTGATATTTTAATTTTTATTCAGCGAGTCTAAAGGCTTAATCATGCTAATGCCCTCTGAAATTACTGTCACTGTGAAATAACACCTATATTTAATGCAGGCAGGTGCATAGTTAAAAAGCAGGAGATTATTAGCATGTTCCATTTTTGAATGTCCTGAATTAATATGCATGAGTTATTCAGCAGCCACAAGAATAGCAGCTTTTTAACAGTAGCCTTTTCTCCTCAGCGCCTCTGCTGCCCTTTCACAAAGCAGGAGAAAGTTTGCTCTCAGGCCAGCTCGCATTATCAAACTTCCCAATTGAGAGGGCAAAGGTCAGGCTTGTAAGGCAGCGGGGATATTAATCCGCTTTAAATTGATACATTATAAGGTGGGGGAATTGAGGTGGGCTTGTCCACCTGTGATCCAACACGACCTTTAACTAACGACTTTGATTAAATGGAAAATGTCAAATGCTGAAAAGCTTTTCATGAATGCTGTTTGGGCGGATGGGAGCCCAGGACTGTGGGGAGGAGACCGTTTTAGGGAAGTCATCACGCTGATGGCTGCTGTTTCAGCGACTGTCTTCCATTCTTGTTAGTGTGCTTCAGAAGAGTGTGTCGTGTAGCACACACTCCACGTTATCTGTGAGAGATCCTTCATGAATGAACTGAGCTGGAATTAGTTGAAGGAATAATCAGAACGTCAAGAACTTCAATGGTTGACTGAGGAAGTTGCTGTTTTGTGAAAGATGAAACAAACTAAATAATAGTATTTATTCGTTGGGTTGCAGTTTCTACGCTTCATTTCTTTAAATGTTTTTTTATAGTTAATGAACAAAGTGTGATGACTGATGTGTTTTAACTCAGGTGTGAAATATTCATATTAATACTGAGACGGGTCCTCATGCTTGTACTCAAACTCAAATTCCAGTGATGGTTTCTAAATCCATCCAAAGTGACCAACCTATTGACTCAAAAATACTTGATGATGCAGTAATGACCCCCCCGCCCCCCGCCACCGCCACCACCACCGCGGTAATCTGCTGAAGTCATCGTTTCCTCTGAAATGTAGCTTTATGATGCTGACTCAGAAGCCACAAAGCAAACTGTAACAGGTGTTTTAATTAGCGAAGGGAAATGAAGGCAGCCGCCTTTTCAACCCTCTCTGAGGCTGGCACTGTCAACCAAATGGTTTTTTGTCCAGTTTGCTGACGTTCTCTTTGGGGAATTTTGAGAAATTACGGTAGACGCAGCTGAAACGTGGCAGCAGCAGCCGACTCTAACAGATGAGGCCTTTCTCCTTGTGGACGCGCCGCAGGTGATCAAAGCCATCGAGGACGGCTTCAGGCTCCCGGCCCCCGTCAACTGCCCCCCACATCTCCATCAGCTGATGCTGGACTGCTGGCAGAAGGAGCGGGCGGAGAGACCCAGCTTCAGCCAGATCCACTCGGCCCTGAGCAAGAGCATCCGCTCCCCCGACGGCATCGGCTCCTCCACGCTGGCGCGCAGGTCCGCTCCGGTGCTGCGGGTCCGGATCCACGAGCGTGGACGGCCAGACTGACGCGATCCACCCTTGTCTCCCTCTAGAACGCTGGGCTCGTCCATCACCCTGGCGGAGAGGCCCCTCCCGTCCTTCCCAGCCTTTAACTCGGTGGGGGAGTGGCTGGACGCCGTGGACATGGGCAGATACAAGGACAACTTCACTGCCGCGGGCTACTGCTACCTGGAGTCCGTGGCGCGGATGACCGTACAGTGAGTGGCTTTGTCCAACTGTGTCGCTGACCTTTCATTTCCTTATTTAGAGAGGTGGTGGAGTTGAACAAAAGAGACGGGTGAGAGGTGTGGTGAGATGTGGCTGCTCCTCTCTCCTCGTCACCTCGCCTCATCTGGTCCATTTAAATCCTCTGACTTGTGTCTGCGCAGAGATGTGCTGAGTCTTGGCATCACCTCCCTCGAGCATCAGAAGCTGATCCTGGCTGCTATCCAGTCCCTCCGAGCCCAGGTTATCCAAATGCACGGCCGCGGCGTGCAGGTCTGACAGCTGGGTGCGACGGTGGGTCGGGCACGGCGGCTGCAGCCCCGCCGGCCTGCGCAGACGGACGGCGCGGCTGAGACGAGGTGAGAGAGGGAAGGAAAGAGCAGCTCCTCCTGCTCACCCAACCCCTCCGACTGCTCCCACCCTTCCTCGTGCTTCTCTCCTTCCCCGTTCTCTGCGGACCCCCTCAGAGACGAGCTCCGTTCCTGTTGTGACGGGGGACAGCAGACGAGTAGTCACGCCATATTTACTGTGACCTTTGTCTGCACTTCAGTACCGAGTCTGGCTCAGCCCTGAAGACAGCACATGTCTATAGTGGGACAGCACGCTGGACACTCCACAAGCGTGGACTCGCTCTGGACTGAAGGAACATTTGCATCTTTTAGTACTTTTCCTTTTACCACGAAACAAAGTCAAACTTTAGAGTCAGCAGCAGGAGGCTGGTTTCCCAGTTGTCCTCTGAACTGGTGCTGCTGGTTACGCTTGCTGTTGCGTGTTTGCTGGAATGTTGAAACCAGAGGAGCCGCCGCTGTCCCGGGTCGACCTTCTGGGAGTGGTACGAGGCCTCAAACGCACAGAGTGTGCCTGAAGGGCCCATAGGGGGTCCGACAGGGTGAGCTGAGCTGCAGATCTGGGGGGTGGGGGGGGGGGGGCGTTCTTTTAACTGATGTTTAAACAAAAGCTGCAGAACGTAAATGTCCAGCAGTGGTTGAGAATGTGTCCGTGTGTCACGTTTCTGTTTTACTTGCTTTTTTCCTGCTCTTTTCAGCTTTTGTAACGTGCATTTAAACGGTCAGCTTTTCACGTATTAACCCTACGGACGCCAGCTTGCTGAAACCATCTTCCTCAACAAAAGCTTCCTTCATCATTGCCTTTATTAACTCTGTGTCGGCCCCTGGAAGGTGGCCTCAATCTGATATTTATCCATATTTATTATTGTTTGCATATGCAAATCTATCCAGAGAACACGCTTTATTTATTTCAAATGTGGAGTGAGCAGACGTCTCCTCTGTGATTTGGTTTGAGTTTAGAGGCCTGAGAGCGGAGGACCGGAGGACGTCTGCGGGATCTATTTTCACTGGATTTGACAGTTCAGTCCGCCATCAGTGGACGGGCGACAGTTTAGTGTGTGTTGAAGTGTGAATCCAGTATGAAGGAATGTCATGACTGCACTTTGCTCTCTGTACAGAGTTCTGTCCGTCTCCAATCAACGCCGGAGACAGCGGGACAGACTTTTGTCGGGACGTTTTCCGAAGGCTCGTGTTTGTTTGCAGTGTGCCGACTCGTTTGCTTCAGTACAGAATCAATTTTTTCGCTCCTTCTTGTTCTCTTCTTTAAATATCTGTTTGTCAAATTTGAAAAGCTAGTTATGAAGCTTATGAGATAAACACTAAGACAGTCCCTTCGAGACACACACACCCACACATACACAAACACTCTCTTACACCATGCAAACACAAAGTGGACCTCATCACCATGATGAATGAAGTTTCTTCCCCTTTCTGTTACTGTGACCATTATGTACATGTTTAATACTGTAAATATGTATTTGAAAATGCTAAATCTATTTTTATAATTTGTTTGAAGAACAATGTGTTGAATATATCTGCTCACTGTGTAAGGGTTTCTGTTTGAATTTAGGGAACTAGACAAGAAACTACAGTGTTTGGGATAAAAAATGTTTTGTTGTTAGCTTTTTTGATGATTTTTACCTGTAATAATAAAAAAAATCTGATGGCTGTTGCAAATTGAAATGTGTTATTAAAAAAATCAATATGAGCAAATTGCTGCTTCCTTTTTTTATTTTTTCAATGCAAACTTATTCAAATGTAAACTGTAAAGAAAAATGTAGATATGGTGTAGATGTAGATCCATTCATCCTCCCTCTCCCAGCTGCCTTCGGGTGAGACGTGGGGTCAGTCAACTCATTGCAGAACCCACACACACAGGAATTCACCCACATCTGAATTAGACAAATATAGGTGTTTAGACTGTGGGAGGAAGCCAGAGTGTGCGGAGTGAACCCACGCAGACATGGAGAGAACACGCTAACTCCACACAGAGAAGCTGGCCTAGAGCATTCACTCATTCAGGTGAGTGTGTCAGAATTCCCCCCTCCTTGAACCACCACCTTATCGTGGTGGAGGGGTTTGAGTGCCCAAATGACCCTAGGAGCTATGTTGCCGGGGGCTGTTATGCCCCTGATAGGGTTTCCCATGGTCCTAGGTGATGGACCAGACTAAGGGTGGTTCACAACCCCACGACGGGGGCACTACATGAGCTTACTGGGAGGTTGAGAGGTACTGGCTGGAGATCCTCCCCCACACACAGCATAGGCTCAGGGACCCAGGTTCTAGAGAGGGCCTGGAGCCTCCACTACTCTGTACTTGTCCAGGGTGAGCCGCAGCAGATTGTTGTGGGCTTACTAACAGCTCCCCAGCTCAGCCGCCATGTTTTGGAGTTTACCGTGAACAAGAGGGTCCCGTTTCTGCGGCTTTGGGTCGGGGATAAGTCTCCTGCTGTTGTTTGTGTCTACACAATGTATAGTAGTACAGAGTAACCAGCTTTCCTGGAGTCCTTGAGAGAGGTACTTGATACTGCTCTGACAGGGGACTCTATTGTTCTCCTGGGGGACCCCACATGATACCTGGAGGGGTGTGAATCTGAGGTATGCCCCCCTGATCTGAGCCCGAGTGGTGTTTTCTTATTTGACTTCTGTGGTAATGACAGCTTGTCCATAACGAACACCATGTTTGAGCACAAGGGTGTCCATCAGTGCACATGGCACCAGGACACTCTAGGCCGAGGGTCAAAGGTTGACTTTGTTGTCTCATCTGACCTCCGGCCACATGTCTTGGACACAGTCTTGGGTGAAGAAAAGGGCTGAGCTGTAAACTGAGCACCACCTCATGGTGAGTTAGATCTGCTGCCAGGGGAGCTCAGACCTGGCATACCCAAAAGTATTGTGAGGTCTGTTGGGAATGGAGCGCCGGCAGGCCAGGCAAGCTGGAGCCCAGTCTGTCCTGGAGGCAAAAACTTGGAACTGGGAGAAGTTCAGTGAGGCCATGGAAAATAACTCAAATCAGTAGGCCTTGGCAAACTATCGGGTGCCTCAGGAAGGGGAAGCAGCTCCCCACCCACACTGTAAACAGAGCTTTTGACCTCAGCTTGGGACTTTTTTGGGCAGTGGAAGGAATATTTTGAGGAGCTCCTTAATCCCACTGACGTACCTTCCATTGAGGAAACAGAGGCTGAGGACTCTGAGTGGACTCATCCATCAGCCGAGCCAAAGCCACTTGTCCAGTTTAGCAAGCTCCTTGGTGGAATGGTGTTTGGGTGAATGAGATCCATCCCAATTACTTCAAGTCTCTGGATGTTGTGGGCCTGTCTTGGTTGACACTGTTCTGGAGAATTTCATGGCAGATGGGGACAGTAGCTCCAGTGTGGTGGTACCTCTTTTTAAAAAGGGGGGCCAAGAGTGTGTTCCAACTACAGAGGGATCACACTTCTCAACCCCCCCTGGGGAGGCCTATGTTATGGTACTGGAGGGGAGAATTCAGCCATTAGTCACAGCATGGATTGAGAAGGAACAATTTCTACTCTGTTTGTGGAACACTAGACCAGCCTTGAGCATTTGTTGGACTTTGTCCAAACAGTCAACATGTTGGAATCTGGCATGGCTGCCCTTTGTCTCCAATTTTGTCCATAATTTTTATGGAAAGAGTTTCTAGGCACAGCCAGGAGCCAGAGGGAGTCCAGTTTGGGAACCACAAGATCTTTTCTTTGCAGATGAGGCTGTCTTTTTGGCTTCAGCATGTACTGGGGCAGTTTGCAACTGAGTGTGAAGAAGCCGGGATCAGCACCTCCAAGTGGCTTGTCCTCTTCAGGCTCCTGCTTCAAGTATCTCAGGGTCTTGTTCATGAGTGAGGGAACGATGGAGCTTCAGATTGACAGGTGGATCGGTGTATCCTCCACAGTTATGTGGTCGGAGTATGGGACTGTTGTTGTGAAGAAGGAGCTGAGTTAAAAAGCCAAAGCTCTCCAGTTACCAGTCAGTCTTCATTCCCGCTCTCTCACCTGTAGCCATGAACTTTGGCTAGTGACCAAAAGGACAAGATCACGGATACAAGTGCCTGAAATGAGTTTCCTCTGCAGGAGGAGCTCAGAGTAGAGCCACAGCTCCTCCACATGAAGATGAGTCAGCCGAGGTTACTTGGCCATTTGTCTCAGATGCCTCCTGGACACTTCCCAAGGGTGACATTCAGGGAATGTCCCATCAGGAGGAGACCCTGACGAAGACCCAGGACAGGCTGGAGAGAGTATGTCTTGGTTGGCCTGGGAGCAGCTTGGAATCCTCCCAGAAGAGCTAGAGTAATCATCTGGGGAGTCTGGGCATCTCTTCTTAGACTGCTGCCCCCTTGACCCATCTCTGGATAACCAAATGAAGATGAGACAAAATGTGTCAGCGTTCTGCTGTTCTGGATCAATATTCAGCTGTAAAATAAGACTCTTAGTGGTTCTTTTTCTGCTCTGCTCAGTTTTTATCAGCACAAAATCCCCCTTTTAAGAGTAAAACCTCTCATTGTCAGTCAGGAAATCAGTGAACTTCAGAACTTAGACCAACATTGCTGACAAAATTGTGAACTGTCTTGAGTGCAGACTGTTACATTGACCTTATGACCTTATAAATATCTCACCAGCTGGCCTTGTTTCCACATACAATGTCGACACTTTTGGTAGCTGTAATTACCCTCCTCCTGAAGTTCTAGGTTCCTGCTTTCTTCTCTGCAGCTGAACTTCTCCCTCCCCAAGACTCAGGCTATATTATTTACTGCTTTATTACACGACGCCCACCTTTACACTGGCACCGAGCGGATGAGAAGTTATTGCGAATGCAAATGAACTTTGCGTGGGATTGCTGTGGGCGACTGTGTGGGTGGGTAGAAGTGAGAGCTCTGGTACGTGCCTCCGTACCTACTCGCACGGGTCAGCACGTGTGTGCCGAACGCTCAGCATGTGTGTAGCTCATCCACAGGCGTTCGTTTGAGAACAAGATCTTTTTATTTAACTTCATGCACTTGCAGCAGCGATCTATAATTTTTATATTACCGTCTCACCAGAGTGGAGGATTGGAGTTGGAGGCTTAATGAGTTTTATCTCTGAGCCATTGCTAAACCTCCCACACAATCAGGCATCACCTCCTGGAGACTCTGCTCAGCCAACCCCAGCATCTGAGCCCCCGCTGCAGCAAAACATGGCTCATCCAAAAAACATGAAAGTTCCCACTTGCATTAAAAAGGGGTTGTAATGGAGAAACCAAACTCTAATTCCATTTCAGAGTCATTCCACTGTAATCCCGTCTTTCTAAAAGTGCCAGAGCCAGTTACTTTTCAAAATAACTAAAAAGGGAATACATTTATACTCATCTGCAGCAGCACAGAACTCAATCTGAGATGGACTGTCTGCCTGCATAAATTATGACAGGCTTCTAGAACTTGACATTGACTTCCTATTTGTGCTCCGGCAGACGTACTGAAGCTAAATGAGCAAAATCGAGAACCTAATCACCGACTTCCTGTCTCGCATTTCCCTGTGGAGACTTCTAATGCACACTACCCAGTTGAACGTGGTGTCTTTGAACGCAAACATGTCCCGCAGTCTCCACTGCAGCAAATCACGGGGGAGCTGCTGCCTGTTGTGTTCTCGGGGTTCCGGTGCTCCGGGGCCAAATACTCAATCACATTTGCCAATTTATTCACCATAAATGTGACAGTCTGAGCTCTGGCCTGCATCATGCAGTCAGGAAATACACTTCTATATCACAATGTTTAAAGGCAGCATGCGCAGACCAGCTGGTCCCACTGATGTGGACAGTGTCCCAACCTGCCTTTCCTGCAGTCCCCTAGTGTCTAAGACGCAGCCCGCCCCCCCCCGTCCCCGTCCCTGCCCACGTTTACTGCTGGGTCAGCTGACATCAGATGAGCTGAATGGCTCCACATGTTCACCAACTTAGATTTTCAAGGGAAGAAACCTCACGTTTCTATTTATCCTCTGATAATCATCATCTACCCCAGGGGTCTCCAGGTCCCCCCCAGGGGTCTCCAGGTCCCCCCAAGGGGTCTCCAGGTCCCCCCCAGGGGTCTCCAGGTCCCCCCCAGAGGGCCGTGAGGCTGCAGGTTCTGGTCCAACCCAGCAGCAGCACCAGACTGGACTCACTTCATCAACTCATCTGAGTCTTCAACAGCTGACTGGTCAAACTGGGTGAGCTGGACTGGTGGAACCAGAACCTGCAGCCACACGGCTGTTTGGGGAGGACCTGGAGACCCCTGATCTACACCATAAATGTGTGTTATGGCCCTCAGCTCCTGTGTGTGCCGCCTCCCTCTTCCCAGGTCCTCCCCACCTGCGCCCCTCCCACCTCGTCAGGCAGATCTGTTGCACCTGAGGTCTCTATAAAGTCTATAAAGACTTTCTCCCTCCTGGAGGGCTGGGGGCCTTCCAGGGACCCCGGTGTTGTTGGGTTTGTGTGGCGTTGGCTTCTTTGTTTCCTCGTGATTACCCTCACACGCGCTTCGCCGTCGCTGATCACTGACCTGCGCTTAAATACGATTACGGTCACTTTTTCCGGTCGCTGTGCGGTCCTCCCTCCTGAATGAGCTCAGTGTAACGTGTGCTTCTCCCAACCTGCGTTTGTTTAGCGGACTACTTTAATGTCTTTGCAGAAGGTCTACACACGGGCAGTTGTGTGAGGGGGAGTAGGACGAGGCCTGATTAGATATTACTCAGAAAAAGGGGGGGAATTATGTGGAGTGATGAGGTGCTTCATTAGCGGTGTTTAAAATGAGATAAAATGGCAGTAATATTTGCAGTGTTCAGGAACATAAGGAAGAAACGCTGGAGGCATGAAGGGGCTAAGTTATTTGAAGAGGCCCATGAGGAAGCAGACGACATCACTGTAAAGACATTAGTGATTCCCAGCAGTGTTGAGCGAACCTCTCCCCTTCTTCTCCCCCCGCTCCCTCCGCTCGGTTTGAAGATTAAAGCAAGTGGCATAAAGGGGAGCGCAGTCCACCTCTAAGCCAGTGTGAAGGGGAAACTTCCACCAGCACAAAAGTTCTGCTCTCCACCCTTCGTCCAAGCGTGCTGCAGCTCAAATCGGCTTTGAGAAATTAATCCCTGCATTATGGAGGGAGTAGAGTAAACAAACGGAGCACGGGGTAGGAACCTGAGCAGCTGGGAGACAGTCGGGTTTTTGTGAGCCGAAGCGTGCATTTCTCCAGAGAGCGAAGAAGAGTGTGCTTGTTGTGCTAATATGTTGTGCCAAGAGAAGAGGAGTAGGTGACGAGGGGGTGAATGAATGAAAGGAAGCGGCGAAGGCCCCCCAATCCTCCAGGACACTCCTGAGTGCAGAGAGTCACATTGCAGCCTTTTTGCTGCTCGATCTTAAACCCTTCTCACACGTCCAGCTTATTACAGGCTTTGTCTCCGCCAGCTTCATTCAACCGCTTTGCCCCTGTGTCAGAATCATTGTCTTCAAATCCTCCTCCCGCCGCCTCCTTTGCTCCTTTTCTCCATCCTGTCTTTCCATGAAAGGGTACTTATATGAGGCCTGGGGTTCAGCCTGACAACATCACAACTTCCAACTGAGCACAGATTAAACTCTGAGTGACCGACAACTTGTCTCACTCTGCTCCAGCAGGCTGGAGGAGACTTTCTGACTCGTTCTTTGACGGTTCCAGCAGTTGTCGATCCGCCTGTCATCTGACTCTCCATTAGGGCCCTTTCTCTCTCTCTTCTGTTTCCATTTGCTTTCTCACCACATATCTGCTGTCCATCTCTGCTGCCTAATCTGTGGACTTCTCTTGTTGTAGTGTTCTCTATTTGCGGTCCTGCCTTTCAATCCTGTCTTTTTTTGTGTTGTTCCACTGCTGTTTAACACATCCTACTTGTGTCCGCCTGCCACTGATCTTATTATCCCCTCCCAGGCAGACAGGCCAGCTGAGTGACACAATTAAAGATGTAGCAGAGGGTGAGTTTCCATTCCGCAGCTTCAATGAAGCAGCTAAACAAAATGACAGTAAAGTGAGAGCCAGCCTTTGACCTTGAGGCGTAAATGGAGGCTGCAGCTTGGCTTCGGCGTTCCCACACTGCCGCCTGGTGGAGCACCAGGAAACAGCTCCGGGGAGGACGGGACAAAGAAGCGGGTGATGTGATGATGATGATGATGATGATGGTGTTGCACCAACACAACAGAATAAAGGCAAAAGACGCTTCCTTGTGTTTGTCTAAATATTGCTGAACTTTGAATATTCCCCTCTATTCTTGTCCACTTAGTGCAGGAGTGAACCATCGCTATCATTTTATAATCAAAAAATTTAAATAGTTCTCACAACACTAGTGTCAACAAAATGAGTTCTATTTTAGTAAAATAGTTATTTGAGACTGTAAAAGCTGAGGAATTCCATATTATGGCCAATATTTTTTTTTCTTTCCAATCTTTAATGAAGCAACAGGGGAGTAACACATATTCAGAGTTAGACACGTTACAGCAAAATGATGAATGAAACTGTTCTTTAGCCCTGATAAGTAAAGTCATTTTGTTAACATCTTTGAGATCAATAGTACCAAATGATTAGCTTTTTTAAAAAATTGTCACTGCGTCTTTTTCAGATTCTCTTTAATGTTGATTGTGAAAAAGTGTTTGATTATGACGGGTTATCTTATTTGTGCTCCCTTTGACCCGGGGTGGTGGTGGTGCTCCTGCCATCAGTCCCTCCAGCTGAGCCCCAGCGTCTCAGCAATGAAGGAGAAGATGTCCGTGTCCTCCAGGATGACCTTTGAGGTGGGCTTGCCCGCGCCGTGGCCGCTGCGCGTGTCCACTCTGACCATCAGGGGCTGGCGCTGCGCGGCGCTGCTGCCCACGCCGTGCTGCAGCGCCGCGCAGTACTTCAGCGTGTGGAGGGGAACCACGCGGTCATCGTGGTCGGCCGTCAGCAGCAGCACGGCAGGGTAGGGTGGGCCAGAGTAGAGGGGCGGAGGCAGGTTATGGAGGGGAGAATACCTGGAAGAGGGAGGGGCAGACTGAGCAGGGAACACAGCTGAAATGTTCCCGTCAACGTGTGTGGGTGTGTGTGTGCGTGTGTGTGTGCATATGTGTGTGTGTGATGTTTTTCCGTACTTGATGAGCCACTCAAACTGCTCGGGGTTGTCTGCGCAGCCGTAGTCGGTGGTCCAGGCGTGGCCGATGGTGAATTTGTGGAACTTGAGCATGTCCATCACGCCGACCTCGGCCACCGCGCAGCCGAACAAATCCGGACGCTGGTTGACGCAGGCGGCTGTGCGGGCGTGTTGAATGTGTTAAAACGTGCATCCAGACAACCGCGCATCCTTTCAAACCCCTCATCAGTGGAAAATAACAGCTTGTAGATCAGCATTAGCGCACGTGTGATTGTGTGATGCCATATGGCAGCCAGCCTTTGGTAAATGAGACCACTAAGCAAGGTTTAATGTGCTGTTTAATAACCAAATGAATTGAAAGTGAGTGGCTGACTAGTGTTTGATAAATATGACATGATCAATTATGCCAATGAGGTAATATAAAGTAGAAAAGGCATCGTGAGCGGTTCAAGTGACGGTTGTCACAAACTGAAAAGGGAATGTAATGAAAGGGTGAGTGAACGAGGGCCGAGCTGCTCAAACAGGGACTCTCATCTCATTTCTAAAATGAAACAATAAAACCTGGAGTATCGGGTGACGCGCGTAAAAGGTGTGTGCTCACCCACTAGCAGGCCTCCGTTGGAGGCCCCGTTGATGGCGATGCGAGCGGCGCTGGTGTAGTTTTCCTGGATCAGATACTCGGCCGCGCACTGGAAGTCCTCGAAGCACCTCTGCTTGTTCCCCAGCGTGCCACCTGCCGGCGCACAGAAGAAGACACCAGCGCGATGCAACCGCCGCTGCTTGGCCGGGGGAGTGTGTGAGAGGTACCTTTGTGCCAGGTGAGGCCGTACTCGCCGCCCCCCCTGATGTTGGCCACGGCCAGGATCCCCCCGAGGTGCCTCACGAACAGCAGGTAAGCAACACTGACGACAGGCAGAAAGAGCGCTCAAAGCAGAGGAACACCCGCACAGCTGACGTTACACCCCCTGCTGGGTAACCTCCACGCTGATTATCTCCTATCTGGGGAGGTTTTGATGACCTAACTGTCATTTCTGCGTGTTCAGCCGAGCGCTGGTGGTGCTCGTATGAAGCCCAATCACACGCCAGATAGGCCATCTCTCTATTAATCCCACTGAGGGTGTTTAAACACTGCAACAAGCTCGCTGTCGTGTGCTCTCCAATCAGCAACTCTCCTCCCAATTAGCTCCATCAGCGGAGGACAAAGAGCAGCCTGATTACACTGGATTAGGGCACTTTGAGGAGGAGGCCTTCTCACTTGTAGTACGGCTGGATGGAAGCTTCAAAGCCTCCGTAGCCGTACAGGAACACGGGGTGAGTCCCGTCCTTCTTCAGGCCCTGGGAGTGAACTAAAAACATGGGGATTCTGGTGCCATCTTTACTGGAGTAGAAGACCTGCACACACACCAAGAGACAGTTATGTGAGTTTAACAGAGAGACCTTGATGTAAGAGACGAGGCTCTTACATAGACGTTTGAGTTTGCTTCTTAAAAGAGCCGTTCACACGCACACACACACACACCCCCCCACACACACACACACACACACAGCAGAAGGGACTCTGGAAACACTGCATCATGACGTGACGACAAGACGAAACAAAAGAAACAAAGAAGACGGTGAGGTCACCTGGTTGGTCTGGAAGTCCTCCTGCCTGATGCCCTTCACCTCCACCTCCCTGAACACTTTGGGCTCCGGGTTGGGCTGGCTCAGGTCACAGTGATAAATGATACCTGAGCACCAGAGAGCAAAGGGCCCCGGTTCAACGTGAACAGATCGCACTTAGAAAAAATGTGATGGAAGAAACTGAAAATCCATTCTCAATACTGTTCTGGTATGTTATTTGATGCAACTGCAATACTGTGACCTTTTCAGCTTTTCATACAAACTACCCCCCCCAACTCTCTACGTTCTGTGTTTGCTGCCTCAAATTGCATTTTTGTTGACTCTCTATCCGCGTCATGTTTGGTGAAACATCTGCTGGCGAACCAAACTGCGTTGGGCTGGTATGAGGACATATTCTCAACTAGGCGGATGTACTTCCCCTCCATCCATCCTGACCCAATGCCGTCACTTAGATAAAAAGCTATTAGCTGAGACGCAGAGAGTGGAGCCAGAGCTGGGGCTTTTAGATCTGACAAGAAAAACATCCGTCAACCTTGAGGGAGAATAAAAGCCTTCATATCTGACACACTGCCTCTGCCAGACGGTCTGAGTGATGGCGGTGTTCCTACCAGGGGTGGTGAAGGAGGTGAACTTGTAGAAGAACTCGGAGTGTTTCTTCTTGCAGCTCACGCCGCACACAGTGCCGACTTTGAGCGGAAGGTCCCTGACCAGCTTCCCCGACGACAGCTCGTAAAGCTGCAGGATGTCCTTGACGTCGTGGAGGTAGTTGACCAGCAGGTGGCGCTGGTTCACACAGGAGGCGAAGCCTGCGGAGGGACAGTGACGGACAAGGGTCAGTATGGTGTGTCCGTCTGACAGGACACACTCAATCTTCTATGACACTGTGCTACACCAACTGTGTCCAGGTAAGCAAAAACATTTGTGACTTCCTGTGTTTGCTAAAGGAACATGAAATCAATGTGTCACCCGGGACCACCAGCACCCTTCAGCGCCTGAGTAGGTGTGAGAAGCGGCCACAATGTTCCGCAGTAACGAAGCACAGGTTGCAATATATCACAGTGAAGTTGACCTTTTGAGGCAAAAGCGCTTTATTACCTGATCCGTCTAAGTGTGTGAGAGTGGCTGACATTAAGAAATTAATTCTTGAAATCTGACTTATTAAATAATTTTCAGGAATCTTGACCTTTGGTGAAAACTGTTACGCAGTTGAATGTCTTTGAGACATACCAGAGAGAATTTGTTGGACAAAAAAAAGAAAGGCTCAGCTATTTTAAAAACACATTTTTTAAAAAGTGATGACCTTGAAAGTTTATTACGTGTTACACTGAGGAAAACGTGTTATTGCGTGCCAAAAGTAGTGGACACAACATATTAATAACTATAAAAACCACGGCTGCAGAACGGTGGGAGAGACCAGCAGGGGCCAGTGTGGCTTCATGAGCCTGAAGCTGATGAAGCTGATGAAGCTGATGAAGCTGGTGAAGCTGATGAAGCTGAGGGCTCCAGCAGGGCTCCTTCTGTCAGACACGTCATGAACACAACCCGGACAAGGGTAAACACAGCGGGGCCATTGGGGGAGCAAACCACAGCAGGCCAAATGTGAACACTACACATGGAAAATAACACACTAACACCAGCTTATACATGTAATTGTTGAACGGTGTCTTCTGGGTCCAATTATTTTATAGCTTCAGAAGATTTCACGGCTTGATGACTCCACAGTTGCACTGATGCGCTCACCAGCCCCACCGACCCGCTCGGGTTCAGTTCAGAGTCCTCATGATAATCATTATTATTTGCATGTTTGGTGTGTGCATCTGTTCCTCTCCTCTTCCTGCTGCCCTATCTTCACTTCTCCTCCCTCTTCACCCAGCCAGTCATCAGCAGATATGACACTAAATTATCTTAAAACAATATTATAATAAACAAATTTGAATGTCCCAGTGGATTAAGGCAGCGGTCCCAAACCTTTTTATCATCAGACCGGTCAATGGTTGACAGTTTTACCGTGGACCGGTAGGTTGTTGATATGTCCAATCTAAATCTAAATCTGGGCCTTTTCCCCTTCAAAATAAACTTTCACGTCTGTTTTTTACTCATTTTGATGCTTTTGGCGCTCAAGTGACCGAGATGTAACCGAGAGAATCTGGTCGTTTTTCAAAATAAAAGACTGTCAGACTCAGATAATAAACACAACGGAAATAATAAATTACTTCTTGGCGGCCCGGTACCAGTTGACCCACGGACCGGTACCGGTCCGCGCCCCAGGGGTTGGGGACCGCTGGATTAAGGTGTATACATTTAAATTAATGAATGACTAAATCAGTGCGTGACCACTTTTTTTCCCTTTCCCTTTAGAATGAATTGCACATTTCATTAACTCTGGGTTTCCACCCTTCCATCCCTTCAGTGAGTCATAATAAAAAACAAAAAACGGTACTTGTAACCCAAGTTTGCGCTCTCGGTTTCCTTTGACGAAACACAGTCACAGACACACTTCCTGGTCAACGTGGTGGGATTGGCTGTATCGATTTCTTTCGTTTTTTTTATGATAACGTACTCTCGATTGTGGAAGTGTGAATCAAGGTGCAGTTTGATTACGTCTGAGGTTTTTCTGCCTTTCCCCATGGCGCAGCAGCAGTCTGACCTCCGTCTGACCTCCGTCTGACATTCGTCTGACCTCCGTCTGACCTCCGTCTGACCTCTGAGCTGCGTTAACTCAACTCTGTGGTTACCAGGCAGGGTAGCAGCGGCCCCCACAGCTGATGCCTTGTGGTTCTCTCAAACGTGGCGCGCTCTCACCCATGACGTCCTTGTCGTGCTGTGGGATGAGCGTCCTCCAGTGCTGCTGCTCAGGCTTCTGGATGTCGATGTTGATGAGACAGTAGCGCGGAGCATCCAGGTTGGAGTGAAACGTGAACATCGTTCCCTCGTTGGTGATGTAGGAGTACTGGGCCTTAAAGTTGTCTACAATCTTGACCCATGGCAGCAGACCTAGAGGATAAGACGGCTGAAATCAGCGTCATGATAAAACCCCGACGCTTCCAACGCTCGAAATTCGTCCAGTCCGACTTTTCCCAGCTCGCACTTCCTAAATGATCTCACCAGCTGAAACTGCATTAGTGCTCTATCAGCTGAGGACTCGACCTCAACCCAAAACCTCCTGCAAACAACTGCACGTATGAACGAAAGAGCTGATCTCATGTGGTCTCACTGAGCCAGATTAACTCGTACAGACCGCTGATGCCGTCCGGGAGCTGCTGCAGGTCACAGTACCACAGCTGGTTGACGGGTTCACAGCCTTCAGTGATGGACAGAACAGCATACCTGCCATCATCTGAAATCTGAGGACAGAAAGACAAAGCTTTGCTTCAACAACAACAACAACAACAACAATAATAGCACTAGTCCCACCCCCCCAAAATAATGAATATACGTGTAAATCATTTGCATTACTTTACTAATACTACTTTACTAATACTAGTACTTTGAGAGCAGGCATTCCCCTGAAGGACCGTGAGAGCAGCGACAGGTGAGAGCAGCGACAGGTGAGAGCAGCGACAGGTGAGAGCAGCGACAGGTGAGAGCAGAGACAGGTGAGAGCAGAGATGAGAGCAGAGACAGGTGAGAGCAGAGACAGGTGAGAGCAGAGACAGGTGAGAGCAGAGACAGGTGAGAGCAGCGACAGGTGAGAGCAGAGACAGGCGAGAGCAGCGACAGGCGAGAGCAGAGACAGGCGAGAGCAGAGACAGGTGAGAGCAGAGACAGGTGACAGCAGAGACAGGTGAGAGCAGCGACAGGTGAGAGCAGCGACAGGTGAGAGCAGAGACAGGTGAGAGCAGAGACAGGCGAGAGCAGAGACAGGTGAGAGCAGAGACAGGTGAGAGCAGAGACAGGTGAGAGCAGAGACAGGTTGGTGCACCCACCGTTACTGAACTGTGCCATTTGGGATGTTCAGGAAACTCGGCGACCAGGACGTCGTCTGACTGCTGGGTGCCGATGACGTGGTAGTAGAGCTTCTGGTTGACGTTGGCTGTCGTCTCAGTCCCTGAAAAACACACCTTTTCATTCTTGACCGGATTTTTTCCTGCTGTGCTTCAATCGAAGGGAATACAGGTATTTATTACACATCATATTGAGTGTACGCCAATCAATCGATCAATCGATCAATAACCTTTGTACCAGTGCCATAGTCGTCATTAAGTACTTGCACCACAAAGCTATTGTAAGAATGATTTCCACTGTCTTTTGGTTTTTCTAATGTAGTACAAAGAGAAGTGATTTCATATGTTTGTACACATGAACCACGATATTCCCAACCGCGCTCCGGCTCACCGTCGGTCTTGCCCTCCTGCCGCGGGTAGCTGTTGTAAAAGATGCCCTTGGCGTCGTGCGTCCAGGCGAGGCAGCTGAATTTGACCCTCTCCAGCACGTCGGGCAGCTCGGTCAGGTCGTCGGCTTTGAGGAAGCGGATGGTCACCCAGTCGGAACCCCTGCTGCTCAGCCCGTACGCAAAGTACTCGCACTCCTCCGACAGACGGCCCACTGAATGACGGAGGAGTGAAAGGTCAGACTGCATCTTTCCCTGTGTGTGTGTGTGTGTGTGTGTGTGTGTGTGTGTGTGTGTGTGTGTGTGTGTGTGTGTGTGTGTGTGCTGTGCTGATGTTTGTGGCGGGGCTCACTCTTCAGGGCCACCGTGCCGTCTTCAGAGAGCTTGTTGGGGTCAAAGAGCACGGAGGCTGGAGCGTCCAGGGCGTCCTGGACGTACAGCACGTCCTGGTTCTGAAGACCCTCGTTGTGAAAGTAGAAATACCTGCAAAGCCCACGCCAGCGTTTTAGACCGGAGCCACGGGTTCTGTTAGGAGGAGGTGCGCTCGCGGTCGTGCCTGTTGCCTCGTTTGTAGGGGCAGCTGTATTTAGGGTAGTCGTAGAGCTCGGTCAGACGCTGGCGAAAGCCACTCCGGACGGCGCACTTCTCCAGGAAGGGCATCGTCAGCTTGTTCTGCTCCTCCACAAAAGCCTCAAAAGGAAAAGGAAAGGAGAAGGGCTCATCAAAGAAGAGCTGTAAACACAACCGCATCAGAAAAACACGACCGACCACATCAGTACTTCTGCTGACGCTCGTCTATCGTCCGACTGTACGTCAGCGAGCGCCTCGCACCCGGGCCTCAAGGCCTTCGGTAAATGCCTCTCATGGTAGCCTCATTCATGACGCCACAGCTGCAGAGAACGTACACAGAAGCACACTTACGCACTACCGGACATTGCAGCACCTCGACTGTGTACAACACGGGCTGTTTCCCGGCCCGTGCTTTTGAAACGTTGGACGTGAGGCCAGTTGGAGGGCCTGACTGACTGCGCTCTGTTTGGCCGTCATCACTGTCCACCGACTTGATAGTCAACACACGCGGTTCTGAAGGCCTGGGGCAGAGTTCACACAGCCTGGCAACACAAGCTAGCTGCATTCTGATTGGATAGAGACTCTAAAATACAAACAACGCTGGAAGGAGCACGACATGACAAGAAGAGAATACATTAATATATTTAGGGAAAGTAAGTTAAAGATGAAATTAACTTAACATGACATTAACAGTCATGATCATGATGGTTGTGTGAGGCCCCGCTGGCCCACCGCTGATGTATATTATTGTTCTCTCAGCAGTCCCAAAATGTTGCGGTCCCTCTCTTCCACCGTATCAGCCTCTTTATGGAACTTATACATTTTTTTATTTTTAAATCCGACCTTGGCAGCTCTTTTGAGTAACGCAGTGTGCTGCAGGTTCTCATCAAAGGCGCTTAAATCACTTTAGAAAGGATTCAAACACACACAAACCATACCATCGTTTCGTCACTATCGGGGTCCTCCAGCCACGCATATGGGTCAGAGATCTTGTTCCCGTGGTAATCGTCCACCTGAATCACAGCATGAAACAATCGGCGTTTGAGGTGGCGCTCGCTCATTCATTCTTTTTATCTTTTTCAAAGAGGCTTTATTTTAAATCAGTGTTCATCAGTTTTGTGAAGCTCAAACCGTGACTCAGCACTAGTACTAGTAACTAGTGGGGTTAGTTAACATGTACATGTTAACTAAATGCATCATGCATCACGCGGGTGCCTGTTCTAAATCAGATCAGAATTAATTATTCAATTCTGGAGATTCTTACGCACTTTGGGAGGAGACTATGGAAATGAGTGGTAAAAGTTTGGTTGAGGGGGTTTTCATTTGAGACGTTCAAGGACCTGGGCTGTGACAGGAAATGAGGGAACTGTGACTCGGCACATTCGAGGACGTCCAAAACGTGTTTTTGTGTGAGAGCAGCCGACGAAGCATCGGGAAGGCGTCCGGTTCGCCCTCCGACTTCATGTGCTCGGTGTGGGGCCGTTCGCCATTGCCCGCTGCCGCACTTCCTCCCCCCCCCCCCCTCTCTCTCTCTCTCTCCCTCCCTCTTTCTCTCCCTTTTCTTCTTGGATCGTCTCATTTACCACAGAAAACCTCCGCAGCTTCTTTGAACTGACCTTGGTCTCGTCCCTCCGGGCAGGCGGGTACGTGAAGGCCATGGCTCCCTCGCTCTCTCTCTCTCTTTCCGCCTTCAACGCGCTCGGATCGGGGCGTCTCCTCCTCACAAGAGCCTCGGCTTCGAAGCGAAAGTGAAACTTTCTGAGGGCTCGCGTGCGTTCGGGCGACCCGCCGGAGCGGGAACTTTAAACCGGAAATGACCTCACGACGGGGCTCGTGCGTAAAGCGACGTTGTTTTTCGACGTTCCGCTTCTTTAAAATGTTAAATTAAAAAAAGGGAGAAAAGATCGGTTCCCCTTTCAAGAGATTTTTACTATTTTTGATTTTTGAATTGTCGTCTTTTGAAACCATAGCCACTCTCACTCTGCTCTAAAAAAAAGTTGTTTTCGTTCATTTTACGGTACTTGAAATACATTCATATAATCTAATATAAATATATGCACATTTTCCCCATCAGATCCAACATAAACCTGTTTCATGCAAGTCCAGCATCAGTCTGATTAAAATTGTATAAATAATTGCATTTCATATATGCACTTATTGGGATTTAAATCATTATAAAAGCTCACGTGAGGCCTTTCTAATTATCACTGTTGCTTATTGAACTTGTAATGTGCATATTTATCTAAAGTAAAAAACAACTCAGACAGAAATAATCATTGCTTAAACAAAATATGTAAGTGCATAAGTGGTTTTAACGCAACAGACGCACGCATACGTTCCCATCTGACTTGCATTTGTTTCATTGTGTGGTCCTGCTTTTTCTCAATTCATCAAGCAGTAAACAAGTTAAATACATTTGCACAGACTCAGCATACACGTGTGCACGCTTGTCATCCAAGTAGTTTCTCTTCCCTTCATCACACATCCACAGTGATCTGACATCTTTCTTCTACTTCACGTCTGATTTTATGATTTTTATGTCCTGGCCCTCGGGCAGACACACATCACGTAAACAGAGCAGGCTTCCTCGAGTGTTGCATACATTTGAGCACTCCATCGCACGAGCTGGGGGCTTTGTGAAGTAAATAAGAAGTATGAAGACAGCAGGAGACAGGGCGCAACCTGGGATTAACACCCCACAAGATGGAGGGGCGGTAGGGGAGAGACCATGGGACCAAGGGGAAGCAACAAAAACAGAGTTTCAGACGTGTAATCTGTCTAATCCACAAAGCTGTGAAAACGACTGGGGAGATAGAAAAAGGGGGAGGATAAGAGGGGAGAGATGGAGAGGAGTTTGAAAGAGGGCTAATTTCAAACTAATTTAGTTAAGGTGATTAAGTGAGACTGGTTGATGAGAAAATAAGCTGTTAGAGGGCCTCTGACCTTGTTTCTGTATATTTACCACTGTCACAATGCTTGGTTTAATTATTTAATTACATTTTAAATCAGAGGCAAATAAAAATGTAACTACTGATGATAATGATCATGATGATAAGGAGGAAAGAATGACTTTGTTTTACTACTTCTGCTGTACAACAGACAGACACTGGGATTCAAACTCAAACACATACATTACAAAACAATTACAAGAGGAGATTAGAAGCAAAGAAGGATGTAAATTTTTATAAGCTTGATACACTTGTTTTTACTCCACGTAGCTCTGTAACGGTGACCCTTGACCCCATCCTGGACTAGGACACGTTGATGACTCAGTAGAAAATATGAGCTTCTTACATATTTCTCATTTCAAACTCTTGCAGTGTTCTATTCTCTCTTCAGGTTGGTACTATTGTCGCTGTTCAAGACCCAAATCAGCGAACAAAGATGCAGCATTTGGGGTCCAGTTTACCCACGAGTCACTGCTGGTTACCTAACTATTTAATTGGCCATAAGATCTGCAGTGGATCCCTATAATCTGTGGGGCCGCAGGGGATGAAAGTGGACCAGGCCAAGCCAAAAGGCAGATGGGCTGTTATGGAAGCAGACATTCGGGGCCTCAGACGCTCTGAGCCTTCACTGAGCCATTTCTGCGGCAGGCACGACTTGGCTGCAGGGATGAGGCCCCCATGGCGGCTGGCCCGAATGGCGTGCTGTGCAGATTGACTAATTGGCTGGAGAGACATAGGTACACTGCCAATCTGTGAGGACAGAGATTAGATTAGCCATGTCAGATTACAGTAGAGCAGAGAGTCAGACAGTGTCAACTCACCCACCGGGGTGGGGGGGGGGGGTGTTATTTAAAGTGGAACGTTAAAACGATGAACGACTGATGACTTAGACGTACGTATACGTAGAGAGAATACAAAATCAAAGGGTTTTCTTTGAATACATGAAATACTGATGCTGTTTGTTGTAAGCAGAAGGCACACACACACACACACACACCCACCCACACACACACACACACATGCACCCCCACACACCCCCGCACACACACACACACACACACACACACACACACGACCCCCATCTCCAACAGATGGTCCAGACTGGAGCTATACTGGAAGAGATAATCCATTATTGTTCTCAATATTTTGATTATCGTCCTCCTTTGTCACCATTTCAGAATCACACACGTCGCTTGATCCTGGCTTTACCATCGCTGTGGGGACAATATCATTGGCTGACATCCCTAAAGCTGTTTATAATATAACTGAGGCTGTTCCAAGTGCCTCACAATTCATGAATCAGCCCTGAGCAGATTTGCTTTATTTAGAGATATGAGAGGAGCAGGGTTTGAAGAAGGTGTGTGAGGCACACGGTGTTTATACCATCATCATTAACATCACATTTACCTCAACTGGACCTCTTTTAAATCACTCATTCTAAAAATGATGAATATTTAAAATCCAACAAGTGAGGGAAGTGTAAACCACTCTTATGAAACCTATAGGACCCTGCCACTTATCAAGTGAATGGTGTGTGTGTGTGTGTGTGTGTGTCCTGTAGCGGACCAATGACCTGTTCAGGGCATATTCCTGCCACCCCCCATGGCTCTGATTAGGTATTAGTGGTGGTTTACTGATGATGGATGGATTATGCGGTCATGGCTGTTCCATTAGCAGCTGTTGATCATCTCTATGTCGACTGCAGCACGCGCCACCGGCTCCTTGTGAATAACACACACATAGAAATGACCCTCAATCTGGCCTTGTAATTCAGTCGTACGATCAGTTATATAATATCTAATAAAGCTTCTTCTCTACAAAACATATTTGACTTTTTTAAGAAGTGATTCAAATCCTGTAGCGTGAAATAATTCCTATGAAAGGATGCTCCCATTCAATGTTCTCATGATGTTCTTCAGTCTTCTCAGCTTCACTTTATTTCACATCCATCCCGACCTCGAGCGAGCCAAAGCTGATGGTTGGCCGGGGCTGCCAAGAGCGGTACTGATGCCACATATTGATCTGTGGTTAATGTCTTTGTTCTGTGGCGCTGCATCATGCGCAGGGAACAATAAACGACCAGCGGGATTAAGACAATTAGGGGGCTGATTGTTATCCAAGAGACAAGAAGAAGATTAAATGAGGAGATTTAGGTCAAAGTGGTGATGCCCAGAGCAAGCGAGGAAGGAGGAGGGGTGACGGAGGGTGGAACGAGGGAGGATTGGGGTTGAGGAAACTGATAGCCTGGGAGGTCGTCTGGAGAAGAGAGTCGTGGAGGGAGGACGGCCGAGGCTGGGCCGTCACCTTGTGTGCTTCACCTGATTTCCACATGCCTGTCTGGGGATTTTCCTTATCTGTCTAGACTTGTGAATCATCGCTGGCTGCTCCCGTGCTCCTCCTTTCTTGTCTCACTCTTATCCCACCCGCCCCACCCTCACCCACCTTCCTTTTCCAGAGACACTAATTAGCAGTCATTTTTATTGATCCGCTGGATTTGGGTGCTGAACCCCCCCACCCCCCCGTCTGCCAGACAGATCTGTGTAAATCGTGTGTGTGTGTGTGTGTGTGTGTGTGTGTGTGTGTGTGTGTGCGTGTGTGCGTGCGTGTGTGTGTTGACCACTTGTTGACCACAGGCCAAAAACATGTAGAGCTGTGCTCTTTCACTCTTTTATTTCTATACTTTGCTCTTATTTCAGACACATGAGTGTGTCTGGGTTCATAGATGATGAGAGAGGATTGTTTAATAAAATGAGTACAATAATTGTCCACAAAGTAAGATGATGTTACTACACAGAAGACAAGTATATGTACTTCTTCTCCCTCTTGTGCTTGTCCTTCTTCTTTTCTTCTTCATTTTTGTATTATTATTATTATTATTATTATTATTATTATTATTATTATTATTATTATTATTATTATTATTATTATTATTATATGCATTCTATTTTGTTTCATATTATTTGTCGTCCACTACAATGTCAATTATGACTGGTGTTGTGTTTTACAGGTTACACTTAAAATGTGCATCTGTGCTCTTAATGTTGAAAGCTAGTTTGAAAATTCATACGTGTCCTACAATTATATGGCAGGATGTCTTTTGGGGAAAATATATAGCTGAAATTTGAGCATGGAACAGTAAATAATTGACTCAAACTATAATATGACAATAATAATAATAATAATAATAATAATAATAATAATAATAATAATAATAATAATAATAATAATAATAATAATAATAATAATAACAACAACAACAACAACAACAACAATAATATATATATATATATATAGTGTATATATGAGGATATACAGTAAATCATCAATGTCACATAGCCTTTGCCAAAACTGTTAATGTTTTATTTTTGTTAATGTATTTTTTGTGATGAAAGTAGTTTTTTTTTATTAAAACAGATTAGCCTCTGTAGAGGGAAAAAAAATTGATCAGCTAAAAAAGCTAAATGCAGTTATTCATACATTTTTTGTTAAGTCAAAATTATATAGGTACGTCATTTCCTTCTGTTAAACCTAACTAACATCTCAGAATACGTTAGGTTTCAACAGAATTTCTGTTTCTTGCAGCTCCAAGAAACAGCGGAGGTCAGATGAATCTACCACAGGTCTCCACGCTGCATGAAGAGTTTTACTTCTGCTTGACGGACGCCACATTCTGCTTCCTAAAGCTGAACCTGAAACTTTTTCTGTACAATCCTGAAGGTTTGCACTTGGCCAAAGTACAGAACGTGACAGAAACTGCAAACATTTCATTATCTTCAACCATCTTACAGATGTGCTTTGCAGTTCAATCCTCAGTTTAATGTACAAATCGTGCAAATGTTGAAATGCTGACAGGGTTTCCCACAAAAGCAGAAGAAGCAGAATGAGCACCACAGTAGCAACACTGTCGGTAAAAACATGGACGTCATGCTGAGAAAAAAAAAAACAGAAGCTGATGAGGTTGATGGTGCTCCGAGTAAACTATTACCACTATCTTAGTTTATCAGTCACATGACAACAGGTTCTGTCCAAATGTTTTCAGTCACCTGACTGACCTTCCCACACATTCAGTTAAATTAGGGGAAAAGGGCAATATGCTTTAAAATTCACTTATAGCTTCATGGTGAACAATCTGCAGATGGTTCTGAGATAAGACTGTTGCTTGCTGAGACATCTGCTTTATCCATCTCCTTCCTTCCTTTTTGTGATGGCATGCAACCCAGAGGAGGTGTGAAAACAAGACGCCGTGTTTTAGTTGGTCACCTCGGAGAAGTGGTTTGTTGCCACAGAAACTTGTGACAAAGTGTTCAACTTTGCAGCAGCCTCGTATGAATAAAAGGATAGAAAATAAACTCCTCAGCCGTAGCCAGCATTTATTCAATCATAACTATCTACCTCAATTCAGCTGCATGTGCAAAGCATCTATTACTGAGAGCCTGACCCTCAACCATGAAGAGCAGCAGGTAAAGCTCCTCTCACTTGAGCAGGACCCGGCTCAGGGCGGAGGGAGGAGGGGGAGACAGGGCAGGAAAAGACAGCACCAGGACAGGAACAGACACATGCAGCATATATGCAATACACTCATCACACACACAACAAAAGATGAGTGGATCGGGGGGGTGGGGGTGGTCAGCAGGTCGGCGTGGAACCATGAGATCACCCATACCTGAAGATACAGAGAGAGAGAGAGCGAGAGCCATGGGGGGGTCACTTGTATCCAGTTTTGATACCAGTCTCACCTTTAAGGCTAAATATTATATTAGGGTTTATTTGCAGCCTGACATCTGCAGCACGTTCACACCGCTGCTTCCTGTTTTGGGTTTGCCTCGGCTGCCTGGAAATGACCGCTGTCCCCTGAGCTGGCAGTGCCACATCATAGGGGAGGCTCGGTTCTGGACAATCGGAAGAAGTAGAGACGTGTCATCCGTTGGGATTTGAATAAAGCGTCTGCAGTGGTGATTTACTGGTGCTACGTGTGAACGACAGCGTTCAATCATTTCCTTTTTGAAGTGAAACGTCGTGACGCACTGCATTTACTCTTGGAAATTATCGGTGTATGAACAATGGGAAAGGGGTCAACCTTGAACAATGTTTCCAAATTTGGTTTCCTTTTGTTGTATTTCCAAAGAGTTTGGCGTAGCTTCATAGAGCTTCCCAAAACTCAACCACTTGGATTAAAACAGAGGAAGTAAAGGTATCCGGTAAAATGAAACAATGACCATGGGCCCCCCAGAGTCCAAACAGATGGATGTATGTTTACTGTGGCTTCTGATGAGGCCCTTTAAACCGTAACACCACGCTCTTACAGATTATTCCTGAAGATTAAATAAATGATTTTGCTTTGCAAATTGTACCTGGATTATGTACGTTAACCTCGCTGACCTATAGATACCATATAGGGTTTTAATTTCTTTCTTCATATGTAAACACACTCTCTGCTGTGGCTCTAATCTGTCCTCCCACCGTACGCCCCAGAGAAAAGGCCGTCTGGAGGCAACACGTACTCCAAAAACAAATCTAGCACGACGCAAATGATTTGGAAAAGTCTGTTTGTTGAGTCACATTCTGAGAAATGAGTCTGTTTTCTTCAGTGAAATGGATGTAAGTGCATCCCGTTTATCTGAGTGGTGTCACTCTAAACAACAACTAAACTGACATAAACACACACACACACACACACACACACATACAATACAAGGAATTCCTCCTTGTAAACCTTTATTCAGTCAGAAAATGGATAAAGCAGGGAGGAAAACAATTGCCTCCGCATGTCAGTGATGAAAAGTATTATTGTAATCTTCCATATTTAAGGATGAAGCGGTGGTGATAATCCTCTCCGTTAAAGGGATCGGATGTAACAACAACAACCACCTCCCCTTTCAAAACCTGATGCCTCTCTGGCCACTTTCTAGAGCTCATCCACTTCCTGTTAACATGGGTGTGCTTGTTGCCAACAACAACTACACAGAAATAAGGCGTGGATGTCCACGTAATCCTCTTTTTGTCGCTGCTCAACTGTTTATTGTTTACCACAGTGAAGCTGGGAAAACACTGAGGGACGGGAGAAACCAATAAACTCAGGAGGATTGGGGGCAGGCAGGATCGAAGACAGCTGGAGATGAGCCCATCATCCTCCCATTCTGTGATTATGAAGAATACATTTTAAAGGATGTTGTTTTTCCGGTCCAGAATTCTCCTGAACCCTCGTGAACAAACAGCCATCGCAGGTGTTTGTAGTATCACTTTCTTTCTTACCTTTGTCACGTCCACCAACACGAGCAGGTGCCTCAAAGCAAAAGCAGGTTTGTTGGGTTTTCTCCAGGTATTTTTCTCTGGTAGTCACTTTTAATTCAAGTGAACTGATGGAAAACCCACCTGACCACCCTTGATGGGTAAAAGGGTGCATGGGCTGAAGCCTAAGCCAGCTCCTCATTCCAGGGCTGCCGTATAGACACAATGACATCACATCCACACTCCCAATCCCCACATGCACACTGAGGGATCTGTGTCAAATGACAAATTTATAATTAACTGTAACCTGTACACAATAGAATCGCTGATGCGAATTTTAAAACACACTTAACTCATTACAATAAAACAAGCAAAAGGAAACGACTGATCTTTATTATTTAAAACGACAGAAGGCATTGAGCTTCACCCATATGTGTCATTTATAAATATATGGTTCCGTGGTGACTTTGAACCAGAACGTTCAGTTAGCATTTTGTAACTTTCTCTGTTTACCTTTCTTTGCTTATATGGAAATGTGTTTAATTAATTCCAGGAAACTGCAAACAGAGTCTGTTTGACAACATGCTAACAATGGTCAGAGTCCAAAATCAATGATTCACTTCCTCACAGAAACACATTTCATCGTCATTGACCATGAAACTTGAGTTAGGTGTGTAATGGAGGCTGAGGTGGAGGAATCAGTAGTTACTGATGGGATAGGATTACTTACTTTATATTTTTAATTGCCCTTTTTTATTGTGTCGCAGCATAAAGTGAAAGATTCCTATCCTAAACTGGTTCTTCTTTTTATTGCATTATAGTAAGTACTACAGGTGATTTGGTGATTACCATGGAAACAGAAAATGATGAGCGATCCATTCACTTTGGTTTTGAAAATGGAACTTCCTAATCCATTTAATTATAGTGTCTGTAACAAGTCATCACACAAGCATTTTAGCCGTTCGTGGCCTTGCAGGAGCAGGTGGCGGCTTTCTCTGCACTCTTACTGTGGCCATCGAAACACTCGTTCACGACTCCTCATCTTAGTGGTTCACAGGTATCAGGTCACATCGCTTTGTCTGAATTTCTCAGTCCCAGACAGCTTTATAACAGCTGACCTCAGGTCTTTCTTCTACTTATCCCTTTCAACTCGTCTGGTGCTGCTAGCCTCCTCCCTCCTTCCCTCTTCATCCTAAGGCCTAGTTCTTACTGTCCTGTGACTGGGGTTTTCCTCTCCGGACAAAAAAGTGTGTCTGGAACTGATATCCTGGATGAGGTGTGTGTGTGTGTGTGTGTCCGGGTGTTAGGTGCTATCTCTGAGCCCTCTAGCCCTGAGCCTGAACCCAGACTGTCTGCAAATTAGAGAAATTAGCCCAGCTAGGCACAGCCCAGTGAAAGAGCCCAAATCCCTTCTCCAGCAGACACAGACACAGACAGACAGACACACACACACACACACACACACACACACACACACACACACACACACACACACACTTTACCACATCCATTCCCCCCCACACCACAACATGCAGCAAAGCTCTACTCTTAAATCAGTGGGGCCATATGGCAGCCAATTTATTATTGGAAACAAAGTGGGAGGGGGAGCAAGCATTATATAATTATTTTATGAATAAAAATTCAATTTTATCAATTTATAAGCCAAAAGAGTCTAAAGCCACACACTAAGCACACTTCAATGCTTACTCAAACTAACAGTATTAATATAAGGCACTTTAAGGAAACTGAGAAAGAAGAGAGGAAGCACAGATTCAATGAAGACGCTCTTATTAACAAGACCAGGGCCTTGGGATTTATATCTAATCTATCGAATTTATAAATATCATGAATTCAGCTTAAAGAAAAACAAATAGCGTGCATATCCTTAGAAAGCTACTGGTCGTGGGCATTTACTTTTTTTTTTTTCCTTTTTCAAATGTAATCTGCTTGTTATGTAACATTTGATAAGTCACACATTGGTGTGATAAAATCAAAAGGTCATCAGCCAGAAAATATCTACATCAGATGTTCTGCTTGTGAAACATGTTAGAGAAAAAAGTTACATTTCTGTATGTGAGAAGTGATTGCACGTCTATTTCCCATGTGAAAACAAACACCTTTTCTTTTTTTTAACCCTCCATATGTCATTTGAAAGGCTCTCTCCTGCGCGGGTTATCTTTTGCACCGACAGCCAGGAGCGGTGACCCAGAGCCAGATATAGAAACTGCGTGTGTGCCTGAAAGTAAAGGGGAAGTTGAGCAGACAGGTGCCTTAGTCTCTTTCTTGCACGTTAGGATGACCTGGCCTACATCTGTATCCGTGAGTCAACAAAGATCAACAATAAGCACAGAACGCCTGTGAGCAAACAACAGCTCCTTTGCATGAAAATGCTTAGTCTGTGTTTCTGCAAAGCGCCTCCATGAATGAAAATAAATCACTGGAGTAAATATGTTATTTAAATGATAATACTTACAATTCTGTCTAGATGGTTCAAGGGATTCAAGGAACTCTGGTTCCCCTACAATCCCAACATATAACCATCAGATTGACTGGAAACAACCCAAAGACTGGTGACCAGTCCAGACCCCAGTGCCCCCAACCATCGATGGATGGAAGGACAACAACAACAACAACAACAATAATGATAACAATAATAATAATATCCAGGCTACAGCAAAAATAAGTAGTGCCACCACTGCCTTTAATATGGTGAAGTTGGGATATAAAGAAATAATCATCTTTTGTGTTTGTTTTAAGCGTGTGTGTGTGTCGGGGGTCTGAGGGGTCTTACTTAAGGATGCGCTACAGTGAGATGTAGGTCAAGACGATACACTGGCAGCAGATTGCTCATTAAGTGCCAAACCAAGCAAAAGTCTGCGAGTGTGTTTTTCAGTGGCATCAGGCCAACCATCTGCTCTCCTTTTATTCATTCATTAACATGTCGTCTTTGTGTGTGCACGGACGTGCGCGCGCGTGTGTTAACGTGAGCGTGTGTTTATGTGCATTCGTCACAACAGCCACTTGCAGGCCAAGTGCACAACGTCACTGATGTTGTTGTCCGAGGCCAACAGTTGTGTGTCAGATGGCCACGTCACATGACCGCAGGTGGCTTGCCATTGGTCAGGACGTCAAGCTAAAAAAGCTTGTCTCAATCCCCGCTCATGACTTTCTGGGGAATGGTGACAAGAGTGGAACCCGGTGAGAGCTAAACTCCAAAGGATCTAACTGAGAGGAGTTCTTCAGACGTCTAGACATTTAGAAGAAGAGCTGAGGAATGGCCTAACCAAAGCAATGAGAAGCCTCCAGCTGGATGAATGTGTCACAGTAAGTCATGGTTCCTCTTTAATTTACTCTTTTTTATTGCCCTGGTTTAAGTACATTATTTGTTTGGAAGGAGACAGGAAAGGATGATCTGACCTAGTGACCTGGGAAAGAGCTGTTTAACCTTAATTGTGATGGGATGTTGGCAAATGTGTGTGTGAACTTATGAACTCCCTGATTGATTAAAGATTGATTGGATTCTAAAAAAATACAAAATATAAAATGTAAACACTTTTGTTTCACTTGAAAATGTGACATTCTTTCAGTTTGTTTATAAAACCTGTTCCTCTCATCTCCTTTGCTCCCTTAGATCTTGAGCTTTAACCAGTGGACCTAAGATAAGGGCCTGACCCGACTAAGCCAAAGTCTTCCAGTACCAAAGCACCCAGTACCAAACAGAGCCGTTCAGAAGATTTGAAGATCCAAAACTTCCACCTTTCCCAAACTGTCACCATGAAGCTGGAGAACACACATGGAGACATGAGCTGCTGGAGGGAGGTGGACTTTGCCCTCAACTGCACCTACATTGTACCGGACCAGGCATCGGACCCCGGCTTCAGCCTACCCAAAGCCATGACCTCCATCCCACGCAACCTCACCTTCGAGTACGGTGTGGACAACGAGGTGAGAGCAAGTGGTGTGTTTCAGTGCAGCCATGTAATTGTGTTCATATTTACCTGAGCTCCACTGAACAGTCGGAACCTTTAGAGCCGTGAGAAATAGGGTCTGACTTACATAACATTCTGTTAGGCCATCTGTATCAGAAACAAAAGATATGCTGACTAATGCGTTCTACACACAGCGCTGTCCCTGTGTGTGTGTGTGTGTGTGTGGGGGGGGGGCAAACAAAGCCAGTAGCAGCTTGAGTTTGGATTGGAGTCTGTTTGTGTCTTGTGGTTACTCTAACTTCCAGTGCATCACGATATAAGCTCATAGTATGTTCTAGTCGCTGTCCAGTTCCTCAGGACCTCTGTCATGGCTAATGACTACAAACACGCAGCTACTTCCTGTCCTGAAAATCAGGGATGTGGCAATCAGGTTGCGCGTTTTCATTTTCCCTTCTCCCAACTGTTTCTCTTCTCATCTAGCTCCTTTCTCACTGGGCAGAAATGGGCCAACAGTGCACGTGTGGACACGTCTGCGCGTGTAAAACACTGAAATGTCAGTCCTTATCTCTTTTACGGCCCTCTGCGTTACACCTCACATCAGAAGCTTCAAAAAAGTTGACACTGATGTCCTGTGGTCAAGTTTGCTGCCCCCCCACCACACCTTATGCATTTCTCACTAGCACTGCTTCACTCACTGCTGCTGATGACCAAGGCGTGAAAACTGAAGTGATAAAACCTCATCAATTTGCACTCTGAAAATAGAATCATCAGTCGTTAATCATTAGCCTTTCATTATTTGTTTGTCTAGAAATGAAGTTAAGGCAGAAAGACAGGTTCACAAGTATTCCTTGGAACCTTCCTTGAGTTCCCTGCCCAACCCATTATCTAGAAATTCATCTGGTGAACATAGCTGTTTCTTTGGGGATTATGGATGAGTGCATATGTCACTTTAAATACTGTCCAACCTCAGGAGGCTATGAGGAAACGAAGGTTGTTGTAGCCTCAAGGCAAAGCTGGCGTATTTATCTGGAAGAGATGAGTACAGAAAAAAGTACTGGTAATTACTTTTGTAATAATAGGCTATTTACTATGATGATGAGGCTTATTATTATTATTATTTTTATTAGTAGTAGTAGTAGTATTTGAATCATCATTTTATATGTTCATTCCCATTTTTACTGTGAAGTGTGCCGGGAAATACAAAGAAAAGGGATGTCACATGGCAGATGGGGCATAGGCAACGGATACCAGTTAACTGAGAGTGAAGTAACTGAGGGGATGAATGGGGAGGGAGAGGTTGGAGTGTGTGGGGAGGGGGGGAATTAGGTTAAAACCAGATGATTAACTTTCGTTGGGGACAGGCAGCCGGCCAGGCATCAGGCCTCATCCTGCCAGGCTCACTAACTATTTCAAAAGGGTTAAGAAAAGGGGATGTTTGGGGGGGGGTTGAGAAAACGTACCCTCGTTTCTTCCGTTCTTTGACACCCCCCCCCCCCCAGACCTGGGTGAAGTGAGCGGTTAAGGAGCAGCAGCAGCTATAGCGATTCGTTAGTCACGCAACAGCAGCGAAGCACAATGTCGCTGTCACACCGGTTCATCACATCCAGGAATCAGCTCACTTGAGTCCCGGCCTGCCTGACACTCACACTCCCACTGCTCTCCACGACCCGTTATTCCTCTAATTAACTATTTATCCCTCCAAAAAAAAAAAACCCTCTTCACTGTGGGATATATTTGCTCGAGCCATTGAGGTGTTTTTAAGGTCTGAGCTTAACAAAGGACCTCAGACCTCAATTTTAAGAGCCAGTTTGAATTAGAATGTCTTATTGACTAGAAGAAAAGTGTTTGTGTACAGGGGGTGGGGGTATTTAAGGATTGGAAACAAAGCTCCTCAAGGCACAGACGCCTCTTGCCTGGTGGCATATGTGTGTTTGTATCTGTAGTTGACCCCCATGCTTGCACATGTACTGTGAACATATGGATCATAAAGTTGCTCCGCATACCGAAAAGGTCACTGACCTGCCAGTAAAAAAAGTCTTTGCTATAGATTTATTGGTGTGGATTTTCCAAATATGGCCTTATAGATTACAAGTTGAGTCATTGAGTCATGAACATATACAACAAGGTGGTGTTTGTTGGCACGTGTGTTGTGCAGGACAGGACATAGTGAGCAAATGTAAACGGGATTTTATGGACCAACATGAGTCACCCTCTAAATGCTTAGAGTTTTGAAATCAGGGAAACTAGAAGAATTCATAAATGATTAAAAGACACGTCTTAGGACATGTCAGAGTGTGGGATTCATGAGAAAACAAAACAGGCAGCACTTCTCTCTCTTTCTCTCTCTCGCTCTCTCTCTCTCTCACACACACACACCTTGTTTATCAAAGAGGTAGGTCAGAGGTCAGTGGAGTAGTAGGACAGAGAAAGTGTAATTCTCTTCATTGGTTTAACTCTCGACATTTGAAAGTGTGTCACCTTGTAGGTTTTAACCTGGATCTAGATTTGTCTGGGTCGAAGTGAAGCCAGGTCAAGAACCTTAAAATAAACACAAGCAGTGGTCCTTTATAGACATGCGGCTTTCAAGTGACAATAGTCACATTAATACTTTGACTTTACTACCTAGATGCACACACACACACACACACACACACACACACACACACACACACACACACACACACACACAGGAACAACAAAAAGAAGAGGAAATAATGAAATAATTTTGTTTTCTCTGGTTTTGTTTTCGCCGGTCTTGTTTGCTTTCCTACTCGGGTCAGTAGTTTTGCTCCTGTAAATTGAAATATTGCTGCAGCGGACATGTATAAGCCTGCACGCTTGCTGCTAATTATCATTTGCATTCATATGCGTTGCCCCAGCCTGCTCTGGAGACCTGCGAGCAACAATGACACTATGTTATAACGTCTTTATGTTGCGTTTGAGTGCAGTACGTTGTCATAGCCTCTGTGATGCAGACTGAGTCAGGTTTTTGTGTAATCATACAGTCAAGTTAGTCATTTCTACATCCGAGTGCCTCATAACATGTCAACTCCAGATTAAGTAAAACTACCTGGTGGCCACTGTTTCTTTACAATACAGGCCACTTGTCTCAGTGAGGATTGGTAAATGATTTGTTTCTTTTTTGTTTCAGGTGACAGGTGTGTTCAGCAAAGAATACATCCCACAGGGGACACGTTTCGGTCCTCTGCAAGGAGAAATATACACCAAAGATAATGTCCCGAAACAGGCCAACAGGAAATACTTCTGGAGGGTAAGAGAATGCATATTCATACGTAGAATCAAGCCGAGTGTGACGGAGATTCTTCTCACATATCCGTTAATCAGCCTCTAAGTAACTGGGTCACCATCTTCCTCTCTCATTCCTGAAAAAATGAATACTTGGTTTCCCCGATGCAGAAGTTTCCCATCAAGTCCATGTCGTGACGTCAAAAGCATTGCTTCTCTCAGACTGCTGCGCTGCAAAGGACTTTTGGTCAAAAGTTTTGGGGAAGTTTATTTCAGCTGGTGCGTAAGCTGCTTTACCAGCACTGAGGCCAGAGGCAGTGTCACTTAGACAATAAAGAGAACAATTGTAATTGTTTAAAAAAAAACAAAGATCTTTTTTTGTATTTCTATTATCCATATTTCTCAAACAAATCTTTTTCCTCTTTGTCATCCGGACTCACATTAGCTTATGTCAGTCAGGAAATTTTGGTCCTGACCTAAATTCCCATAAAGACTTTTTTTAATTGTCCTCCTGTGTGTTTTCCTTCCGGTAAAGGTGTGTGTCATGAATAGGGTGGTTCCTGCTCTGGTGCAATAGTGAAAGTCTGACGCCGTCCTGGTGTCACGAGTACGGCTACATGACACAGGTGCATGACAAAGGAAAGCGTGTTGCCAAAGGCGAGCCTGCGTGCGTCTGTGCATGTGTCCAAGCTGGCATACAGGAATCTGACTACAAACTCATTTCAACGGGGAATTGTTATCACACATTGCTATTGACAGTCAGAAACAGCTTAAACAGCGTCTGCTGAGACTGCATTACATAAAGCTGGCTCGTGAGAAACCATTGTAAATCTAAGAAGGAAAAAGCAGAAGAGAAAAATGTGAGACGGAAACAGAAAGAGGGAGAGTGACTGAGGCCACGCCTCCGCATGCTCAGATATAATGATGCACACACGTAAACACTCACATGAACAGGACGCAGAGCAAAGCTGAAGATTGCAGATCTGAACAGGGCAGCTTAGGGCTAACTGAAGAGGCTAAAAGACATTTAAATGTACATGGCAGAGGTGATTATCCATTCTCTAATATTTTTCATATCTTCAGAGCTGTGATAACCTGGTGTGCTCATTTTCCTCATGTTGTGATTTAAATGTGAAGACTTCAATTAAGATAGATGAAATCATCTATAGCATTGCTGAGGCAGTCTGCTGGTAGGGACTTTAATCACCAGTCTCTCTTCTCTCTTTCAGATTTACTGTGGTGGTGAACTTCAGAATTTCATTGATGGCTACAACGTCCACAAGAGCAACTGGATGCGTTACGTTAACCCAGCCCGCTCTATGGCCGAACAGAACCTAGTGGCATGTCAGAACAACGGCGAGATCTACTTTTACACCATCAGGCCAGTGGAGCCGAGCCAGGAGCTGCTGGTGTGGTACAGCCAGGAGTTTGCCCAGAGACTCTGCAGCCAGCAGAACGACACCAAACCAAGTGAGTACAGCTGATAAACTCACATCCTAGAACACACACTCGCTGAACCTGTTAAAATTTGGAGAAGTCACGAAAAAAGTTCTATATTCTGACTTTAGTCTCTGATGCAGGAGTGAAATATCTACAGCCTTTATGGTGTAGCAGTACAACGATTTCTTTTAAGCTTGATAAAATGGCAAGATAGACTAGATTTTCTCTTGTAGTTCAAAGGTTTCCTCAA
This sequence comes from Lagocephalus sceleratus, assembly GCA_911728415.1. Lineage (NCBI taxonomy): Eukaryota > Metazoa > Chordata > Actinopteri > Tetraodontiformes > Tetraodontidae > Lagocephalus > Lagocephalus sceleratus. Next base: position 3,718,261 of record CAJVRN010000219.1, on the reverse strand, counting down.
GAGAAATTCTCAGGAAATTTTCACTTCATACTAACAAAACTGAATTACTTTCCTTTGAGCGAGCACTGATCTTATCTTTTACCAATATTAAAGACACTTGGTCTGAGGCTTCTTTCTTCTTTGCGATCAGAAATCAAATGCAATCCCAGTAGCATCAAATGGAGTGAAATATGTAGGATTTTGATCAGAACAGAGGAGGACAATTGCTGGTCAAAGTGCCTTTATGACTCACTTGGTTTCAGCTGTTAGTGAGATGTAAAGTCATGCACTGATCATACTGGATGGGTTTCTGTTGCCACAAAGTCTGATGACTCAGGCCAACTGGATAGACCAGATGTGTAGCCATCAGACCTGGTGACTAACCTTACGAAGCTGTTATGATATCTCTAATCAACGTGAGGGTTTTGAATGCTTTTGCTTTCCCTTGGATCAAAGTCCAAGTGTGCCCATTTTTATGCAGTTAGATAATCTGAAGATTTGACACACAGTGGTGTTTTTGATCAACGATTTGGATTGGGTGATTTTCTTTTCATATCAGATGAAACTTCTGATACCCGCATGGAGACAGAATGACATGCACTCTTGTTAAAACAATTGTGGAGTTGAAGAGGTGTTGGAGGTCAGTCTTGTAAGAAATTATGGCAAGAAGCAGTTGCACAAATGAAAGTCTGAACCTGAATTTGTCATATATGCTATGATTTATGGACTCCCACACACTTTATTACTAGCCTGTTCTTCCACACCAATATTACTACTCTGACTGAGAAACAGAAACAGTAGTGCCTCTACATGTCATATTAAAACTGAAAGTACTATCATTTACCATAAGGATGAATCCCTTCTGTGGGTTGATGTGTGAAGCTTTTTAACTAAAATTTCAGGTGTAAAGTTGTGGTTGTAAAGAAAGTATGCTGATGCAATCTGTGACGATCTTCACTTCACGTTCCTTTCATTCTCTTTCCTACAGAATACGCACATGCTGATGCAGACTCTGACATGGACAACACCAATCAGCACCGACCTCAGCAAACATGGCTTAAGAACAGAACAAAAGAAGAGGTGAACGATGAGAAGGACAAAGAGGAGAAGATAGACGTGGAAATTCTGGAGAGAGACACTCCACCAGATACACCGGATGACAAGGTCATGGACTTCAGCAAAAAGGTGGAGAAGGAGAAGAGCAGTAGAGGTCCAGAGGAAGGGGGGGTTGTTCCTTCACCGCAGAGCGAGCACAGGGAGCACACCCTGGGTTTGAATCACCCATTCTTGTTGGATCATCATCCTACACTTCCTTCTCAACACAGAAGTCTCCCTCTTCACCTCCATGGTCTATATGGCCACAAGGAGGGACTCGTGTCAACCTACCCTCTGTACCCCCAGTCTAGACCCATCCACCCACCTTACCAGCTCCTTCCTCCCTACAGCCCCCACTACCCTCGCCTCCTCCTACCCTCATACTCTCCTCCATTTCCTGGAATGCTTCCCTCAAGAGGATCCCTCCGATACAGCAGTTATCTGGGCACGGACGGACTCCCGTATCCGCCAATCGGCCAGCACAATTTGCTCCCAGTGTCCCTCCCCTACCCTCCTTCTTCACAAGGCAGCCTGAAAGAATTGACACCAAATGTGTCTCCTCCTCGAGGAGCCCCGGCCACCCCTGAACTATCTCCACTCCCCAAACCCAGCAACCAGTCTCCTGAGCCATCTCCTTCCGCCTGTGAAGAAGCCATGAATCTGAGCCTGGCTACAACCAAAACCAGCACGGCCCCACGCAGTGGACCCGGACACAAATCCTTGCCTTACCCACTGAAGAAGCAGAATGGGAAGATCAAGTATGAATGTAACATCTGCTCCAAGACGTTTGGACAGCTGTCCAACCTCAAGGTAACAAGCTCAGTGCCAACGCTCACAATTGAAAATTGAACAGATCGTTTGGTTACTTGTCATTTGGTGGCAGAGATCATAGCTCGTCTGTTGTGATTGCAGGTCCATCTCCGAGTGCACAGTGGTGAAAGACCATTCCAGTGTAACCTCTGCAAGAAAAGTTTCACTCAGCTGGCCCACCTCCAGAAACATCACCTGGTCCACACCGGAGAGAAGCCTCATGAATGTCAGGTATGCGGCCAGTCCTGAATCAAGCACTTTACTGATCTCAGTCGTCCCACAACACAATGTAGGAGCATGAAAAAGAAACCCAGACATTCCTCTCTCCGACGTCAGGTCATTATCCACATTGTTTGGTACATATTTATTCTCTTCTTTACGAGTGTTGATCTTTGGGCGTGAGTGGAAAGCGAACAACTCGTTAACCACAGAAAGAAAAGTATTTCCTGTTCTTTTATAGAATGGCCAACCCCACTGCTATTGTCAGCACAATGATCATCACATTACACAATATATGCTCCATCCATACAGCTTTCCCAACCGTTGGTATGTTCACAATGTCAATGTCGCTCATAGAACCTTTTTTCTAATGCCTTTCAGGTGTGTCACAAACGCTTTAGCAGCACCAGCAATTTGAAAACACATCTACGTCTACATTCTGGAGAAAAGCCTTACCAGTGCAAGATATGCAACACCAAGTTCACCCAGTACATCCACCTGAAGCTGCACCGCCGCCTGCACAGCAACCACGAACGCCCTCACCGCTGCCAGCTCTGCACCCAGACCTTCTTCCACCACTTCTCCCTGCGCATCCACCAGCACAGCTGCTGCCTCGCTGCCTTCAAGGCCCCCGTCAACGTGCACATGAAGGAGATGGTGGAGCGCTTCGACACCAGCCAGGAGGCCGACATGCTGGCGGAAACGGCCACGCCCCCGCAGATCGAGGAAGCTGTGGATCGCTGGATGGCTCGCACCCTGGAAGGCGAGGAGAAGGAGGACCAAAGGGAGGCGACCATGCTGCTGAAAGCTCTGACGGCAGCCATCAGCGCCCCGACCGTGTCGGCTGCGCCAACATCTCACCACGGCGCCCTGCCCGGGTACCAGGAGAGGGCCAGCGTTGTCCACCTCCACAAACGGCCCACAGTGAAGACGGAAGGGCAGTGAGGGAAAAAAATCACACAAAACATATCGCCAAATAAACCCCAGAGGGTGAAAATAGGGAAAAGCACCAAAAGAAGAGCATCCCAAAGACTGATGTATTCAGTGATTGTACCTCCCCCCGCGCGTCCATGACAACAGGGAGGAGGCTGATAAGCTGTGAAATGTTCAAAATCTTTTACTCAGGTAGAGAAGAGTTACTTTTTCTGCTTTAATTTATTACTCTTAAAAATATTTTATTTCTTTTTATTTATTTAGTTTAATAATAGTTTTTTTTCCCCATCTAGTTTTTTTTTTATGTGTGTTGACAAGGAGATTTGAAATTCTATGGATGCATCTTGACATGTACTGTTTTTGTTTGACGTCTTGCAGCTGTTTGAGCATATAAATGTGCACAGCGATCACATCTTTGTGTTCCCAAACTGTTTAACTTTATTTTATTTATTTAAATTTTACAAAAAGGAAACTGTATCTTAAAATTGTGTGTTCCTGAGCAATTGACAAACTTTGAATGTGTCACATTGATTTAGGTCTAATGTTTGACTGTGTTCAATTTAAGTTTTTGAAAGGGAGCAAAAATCATTATTCACCATAAAAGGTCTGATTTACACATCAGCTAATTAAATAAACACAATTCAAACCTCACCGCACGCCACCACCACAGGGCCAGCAGATTCACCATTACTGGACAAGTTCCTCTGTCAAAACGTAACATTTCTAAACTCATCACTGTGTAGCTTTTAACACAACACAATATGTACGTCCTTGATTTACAACAGGGTATACTTTAGCTGTATATGTTTTATCCAAATAATGGTACCTCACCTTCAACATTGAGCAAAACCAAACACTTCTGTTTATATGTGTTTCATGTAGCACTGGAATTTCAAGACAATTGAAATGTGATTTTGGTATATTCTAAAACCAAAGGAAAGGAAATCCTAGATTTTTTTTAATTTAAGTTTTAATTCAGCCTAATGTACTTCTCTTATGATTTTGTAGTATGTTTTCTTCATCTTTTGTACAGGGTTTGTCTACTGTATGTAGTTTATTTTTTGATGCAGCTTACAAGATGTTTATATGTGAGAGACTATTTTGATGATACTTTTATATGTAGTAAATTAAAGATATTGTTTCTATATCTATGATGTTCTTGACTTCATGCATGAAGATGTAGTAGTAGTAGTAGTAGTAATAGTAGTAGTAGCACCCTAGAAGATATTTATTAGAAGGATGTTCTGTTCAAATTGGTTGTAGGACCAGGGTAAGTCCTCAGTGAGACGATGGAACAGGAATCAGGGTCCCTTGCGTGGGGGGATACCAAGAATCAGACCTGAGGGCGTGCTGGACCCGTGGACCACGGTCGAGTTCACACCAGAATATCAGCACAGCTGGCGGAGGTGATTTAAATAAATAGATAAGATTGCCTCATATACAGGATGAGTGTGACCAGCTGCAGTCATCCCTGTGTGTGTGATATCCTGGTGAGTCCCCTCCTCTTACTGGTAATAAACTCCCACACTACATCCTCCCCTTTTGCTTCTGACATTGTTTCCTAGAAAACAGAGGAAATGAAACAACCCTGCACTTTACATGATCACTTTATGTGTGTGGTTCTTTAAAGTTGGCAGCAGAGTTTAAATGAATGAGATGAACTCTGATGACACGAAAAACACACACAAGGCCAAAGTGACAGAATATGATATTCTTCATGTTTGAACGAGGCTCTTTATGCTGAATGTCCCCAGAAAACAAAGCCGTGGCTCCTTTATGATCACAGGCTGACACAGCTAAAAGAGCACAAACCCACAGAATCTGATTTCCCATTGAATCAGTGCTTTTACTATCGTTCACCAGGGTTTAGAACAGGTTACTGTAAGCTTGCTCTTTACCGTAAAGGTCTCCGTCTTTTAACCACCTCTCTTTTTGCTGTGCAATGACTCTCGTTCTCTCTGTCATCCTGCTGGCAGCCTTGCGGGGGACTACCCCGCCCGAACCGCCTGCACACCGCTGGCCAGAAGAAGGAGGCAGACATCTGATGTGCGCTGTCAAAGTGCTGCGGTGACAGGAAATCCTGTCAGGCTGGCGGCTCCACTCCCAGCAACACTTTTACCTGCTTGTGCAATCACACCAAAGCACCAGAGAGAGGAGATTGTAGTCACCACATCTGGAGGGGCGGTCAGACCACCGCTGGACTGCACCAGTAAACTGACCAGTAAACTGACCAGTAACCTCCTCAGACCTGGCGTCCACACATGTGGACATTAGATTTGGGGTCACCTATCATATAAAAGCTAATTCTGCTTAGTGTGGGGCCAAATGTCCACATACATGGACCCATAAACATTATATCATTACACATGGTGACTGTTTAGTACAAATGGTCCCTGTATGTGGACATCATTGTCCCTGTATGTGGACATCATTGTCCCCAAAAACCACTTGTTTCAAAATATTGTTTAAAACATGATTCTCAGTCTTTCTACTCATCAGGTCCCAATAATTTTAAATAGCAAAGACATGTTAAGAATGTATATCAGAAAAGAGCTCGGGTCTGAGGAGGGTAAAACCGATCATGGGGAAACACTCACAATCAGGTTTTTGTTCAGAGGTCATCCTTAAAATAATAATTGTGTATTTGTGAACAGGACAGATGTTTTGTGTGCGCACTTCATAGAGGTCATTCACAGTGATGATGTGTTTTAAACAGTCGTTGTTGTGTAGTTAAAGAGTGGTTTCTATGTAGGATTACACGTACGGTCATTAGAGGACCTCTTCCAAGAATCGTTGATCATGAAGTCATGTGTTCACACTTTGGCACTGATCCTGACCCTTGACCTCTCGTTGTGCCGTTATCCGTCCCCCGACGCACATCCACTTCTTTTAATAGAGGTGAAGAAGAGTCACTGGTGCTCGGAGGAGGTGGTTATTTTTGGACTTCACGGCTATGATGATCACAGTTAGAATAAAGACGTGACCTTATGACCTTGTTCACCTTTCACCATCCTGATTCTAAAGGGGTACACTTGCTCCAGCTAAAGCGTAGATGTGTGTGTGAGTGTGTGTGCATATAGATTCGTTGCACTTTCTTGAAGCATGACGATACTTTCCTATCAAACCTAAACCGTCGCGCTCCTGCGCTGTCACTGTGACTCAGCCTGCCAGAAATCAGCCGAGGTTACATCAGCCTGCACATGCAGGACGTCGGAGAGCCTGAAGTCATCCCGAAACTTCAAACGCTGCTGAGAACATGTTATAGTTCCGCGTGGTGATATAAATAAGATATCAAACGGCTTTTGGTTTTAAATGAGCGTTTTGTTTTGACACGGAGCTACTGAGAACTGTTGAACCACAAGGGAGATGGTAATGACAGTCATTGTGTACCGGGTGTGTGTTTGTGCGTGTGTGTGCGCACACGCTCCCACCAACACTCTGCATCGGTTGTGTCGGTGGTCTTCAGACGCCTGCGGTTGGTTCCAGATATGCGTCAGGCCGTATTTGTCAGAGTTCAGCGCTGGAGCGTTGGTCTTCAGGGCCGAGGACACGTGCCGTCGCCCTCTCACTCCAGGCTGATCCCTGTTTGACTTTCAGTGGCTGTAAAGTTTTAGTCAGCACCGAGAGGCATAAACTTGGGTGTGGGGCTGTGACTAATGACACTTGTGATCGGCAGTAATTGTCTAAATGGGACTAAAGGTTTGACGGGTAAAGATACGGACGGATGTTTATATCAACCTTTATGGGTTCGTGAAATCGAAGCTATTAGCTCCACTTTGAGTTGGTCGACGGGCAGTTTTTGGAGGGACGCTCCAGGACTTCCCCCGGGTGCTCCCTTCACCAGCACTGTTGGAAGATTGGCCCAGTCTGAGGTCCTCAGTCTCCTGGATCACGCTTCCATCAGCTTCACCTCACTCCATTAGGTTAGCAGGCGACGCCCGGGCCTGGTTTCCTCCAAACACGATCAGAAGAATGACGTCAAAGACTTCAGTCTTGGCTTCATCACACCAGAGAATCTTGTCTCTGAGTCTTTTCAGTACTTTTGATAAACTTGAGCCAGGCTTGGTGTATCTGCGGAGGCTTCTGACTGTCAGTCTGCCCTGGTTGGTGTTGGACTTCTGCAGTGAACCTTGACCTTCTGGGACTTTCTCCTTTGTGCCCAAAGGCTTTGTGGAGTTGAGCCAGAGAGCCCAGTGGTGTCCTACCAAGAGCTTTTCCCCTAGACAGTTCAGAGCTCTGGAGAAAGTCCTCGTGGTTTGTGTGTGTGTGTGTGTGGGTGTGTGTGTGTGTGTGTGTGTGTGTGTGTGTGTGTGTGTGTGTGTGTGTGTGTGTGTGGTGTGTGTGTGTGCACTTTCACAACAGGTGGACTCCATTTTCTGGTTGACTCCAGTGAGGGTGTAGACACATTTCATATCAAGACAAAGACCCTGTAGCTAAAGGTCAAGCCTCCAAACCAGTGATCTGAGTACTTAAACGTCTGTTTTGACTTTGTCATTCTGGGTTTATTGAGCACAAATTAATGAGAGAATATTTTATTTTATTTTCAGCAGAAGACGGCAACGATCATCTCCTGTCAGGGGAATCTTTTCTGGATGAGCGTGCTGGTTTCGTGACCTTCTCCGACACGTCCAGTGGCCCCACTCGTGATGTTTGGTGTTCAGTGTACACAGGACCGATCCCCATCCTGACGGGCCCGAGCTCACCACCCGCCTGCTCCTCCACTCACGCTCATCTCAGAGGATGGTCGGTTCAGAGGAGGACGACCGCGCCACCTACAGGCCGACCAGCCGACGTGCAGACAGAGGATGGAGCAGTTCCTGCAGGAGACGGATCAGAGAGAGAGAGAGAGAGTCACGACTAAGTCCATATAGTCTCTCTCTCTCTCTCTCTCTCTCTCTCTCTCTATATATATATATATATATATAGATAGATAGATAGATAGATAGATAGATAGACAGATAGGTAGGTAGATAGATAGATAGATAGATAGATAGATAGATAGATAGATAGATAGATAGATAGATAGATAGATAGATAGATAGATCGATAGATAGATAGATAATAATAATAATAATAATAAAACAATAATAAATAGATAGATAATAAAGATAATAATAGATAATAATAATAAATAAGAATAGATAATAATAATAGGTAAAACAACAAAACAATAATAATAGGTAGGTAGATAGATAGATAGATAAATAGATAGACAGATAGATAGGTAGGTAGATAGATAGATAGATAGATAGATAGAAATGAGCACGTGAGACAAAGCGACAGTTATATTCTCTGCTTTTACGCTTTTGCACAAAGCTATTAAATAAATATGGACATGTACAGTTTTATTACATTATAATGTATTATATTATAAATCTACTCAACAAGTAAGACGATCTTAAAGTCGTAAAAGAACACAGTCGGATACAGTCGGAAAATCCTAAAACTCACGATGAAGCATGATTAAAACTGACAGTTAAAGCCTTTAACTGCATGTGTGGTGAGTGTCAGCACATTTCTTTTGCATTTGAACCTAAAAACCTAAAACCCAGATGAAGGAGGTGCGGCCGCTCCCGGCGGCTGAGCGGAGGGGGCGTGTCCTCGCACCTGAGCTCCACGTCCTGCACACGGGAGCCGCAGCGGCGCTGATCACCTGTGTGCGGGATCACCTGTGCGCGGGATCACCTGTGTGCGGGATCACCTGTGAGCCCCGCTCCCCTCTGACGCCCTTCACCCCTGCAGCCGCTGCGCATCAGCCCCGTCAGCCGGCGGAGATGGCGAAGAAGACCTCGACCAAAAAGTCCCTGAAAAGTTTGTTCTCCAAAAGTGAAGCCAGCCTCGACGGCGCGGCCGAGAAGGATGCGGAGAAGAGCGAGGGCGACAAGAAGAAGTTCAAGCTGTTCCCCTTCAAGACGAAGTCGAAAAGCGGCTCTGCTGCCGCCGCCGAGGAGCGCAGGTCTGTGCGGCCCTGCTCCCGGGCAGATTCCTCCTTCAGAATGTTGTGCGAGCCTGTTGTGTGTGTTTGGCCTACAGCTGGTCCAGATTCCACATCAGTCAGGTTCCACTGTAACGTGAGGCTCCCGTGCTCTGCTGTTGGGGCGTCGTGTGTGTGTGTGTGTGTGTGTGAGGGTGTGTGAGAGGAGCCTGCAGCTGCAGCTGGGGTCACCATGAAGGCGTCCAAACCCTGTTGGCTTGAGGATCAGTTTAAAGTTGTGCGTTCAACACTCTAAAAGTGTGTGGGGCCAACATTTGAAAACCCAAGCGACTGCATGTTGTCTGCTGTCTGTATTCTGGTGGAGGTGCTCAGGCACCCGTCGGTTCACGCACCCACGAGCAGATCTCAGGGTTATGTCCAACGTCGACTCGAGGCGCGATGCTGATGCTTCGGTTACTGGTTGGTTCATTGGGAACCAGCACAAACCTAAAGCCTCTGGTCAGTGTGAACCAGCAGCTCTCTGAAAGGTAAAGGCTGCAGGGTCAGGCGGGTTAGGGTGAGGGTCAGGGTTCAGTTCATCAGAGGACACACCGGGACACAACGCCTCTGTGTTTGCTGCACTTATCAGAGTGAAAAGTGGAGCGATAGCCGTGAGTTATGAGGCCTGTCAGAGAGGCCGCGGGGCCATAAAGAGGTGCGGGCAGCAGCTGCTGCAGCAGTGCACACGCAAACACACGGCAAACGGTCCGGGCTGGGAGGCGCCTCGTATTGTCCCTGTTAAAGGTGGCACTATCATCACTATTAAAGGTGGAGGCTGTGACACCCAGCTCCAACCCAGTCCGCCCAGTCCGCCCAGAACCCTGACCACCTTCTTCTGGATGGTGCATCAGGCCACCCACGATGGCTCCACTAGCCTGTTGTGACCTCTGATTAGTCGTTATCTTACTTACTGGGCTCATTCATGTGACGGTGGTGGTGATGCGCTACAGCGCAGTAGATGACCTGAGCACCTCCCCTCTGCTCACCTCTGCTCACCTCACCTCCCCTCTGCTCCCCTCACCTCCCCTCTACTCCCCTCGCCTCACCTCCCCTCTGCTCCCCTCCCCTCCCCTCTGCTCCCCTCCCCTCCCCTCTGCTCCCCTCACCTCCCCTCTGCTCCCCTCCCCTCCCCTCACCTCCCCTCTGCTCCCCTCCCCTCCCCTCACCTCCCCTCTGCTCCCCTCCCCTCCCCTCTGCTCCCCTCACTTCCCCTCTGCTCCCCTCCCCTCCCCTCTGCTCCTCTCACCTCCCCTCCCCTCACCTCCCCTCTGCTCCCTCCCCTCTGCTCACCTCCCCCTCTGCTCCCCTCCCCTCCCCCTCCCCTCTGCTCCCCTCACCTCCCCTCTGCTCCCCTCCCCTCCCCTCACCTCCCCTCTGCTCCCCTCCCCTCTGCTCCCCTCACCTCCCCTCTGCTCCCCTCCCCTCGCCTCACCTCCCCTCTGCTCCCCTCCCCTCACCTCCCCTCTGCTCCCCTCGCCTCCCCTCACCTCACCTCCCCTCCCCTCTGCTCCTCTCACCTCCCCTCCCCTCACCTCCCCTCTGCTCCCCTCCCCTCTGCTCACCTCCCCTCTGCTCCCCTCCCCTCCCCTCTGCTCCCCTCCCCTCCCCTCACCTCCCCTCCCCTCCCCTCACCTCCCCTCCCCTCTGCTCCCCTCTGCTCCCCTCCCCTCTGCTCCCCTCACCTCCCCTCTGCTCCCCTCACCTCCCCTCCCTTCTGCTCCCCTCCCCTCGCCTCACCTCCCCTCTGCTCACCTCCCCCTCCCCTCTGCTCCCCTCGCCTCCCCTCACCTCCCCTCCCCTCTTGTCTCCTTACCTCCCTCCCCTCTGCTCCCCTCACCTCCCCTCTGCTCCTCTCACCTCCCCTCCCCTCCCCTCCCCTCTGCTCCCCTCCCCTCTGCTCACCTCCCCTCTGCTCCCCTCCCCTCTGCTCCCCTCACCTCCCCTCTGCTCCCCTCCCCTCTGCTCACCTCCCCTCTGCTCCCCTCCCCTCTGCTCCCCTCACCTCCCCTCTGCTCACCTCCCCTCTGCTCCCCTCCCCTCCCCTCTGCTCCCCTCACCTCCCCTCCCCTCTGCTCCCCTCACCTCCCCTCCCCTCTGCTCCCCTCCCCCTCTGCTCCCCTCACCTCCCCTCCCCTCTGCTCCCCTCCCCTCCCCTCTGCTCCCCTCCCCTCCCCTCTGCTCCTCTCAACTCACCTCCCCTCCCCTCTGCTCCCCTCACCTCCCCTCTGCTCCCCTCCCCTCCCCTCTGCTCCCCTCACCTCCCCTCCTCTCCCCCTCCCCCTCACCTCCCCTCTGCTCCCCTCACCTCCCCTCTGCTCCCCTCCTCTCCCCTCCCCTCCTCTCCCCTCCCCTCTGCTCCCCCTCCCCTCCCCTCCCCTCTCCTCAGGTTAGTGTCTTGTATTTGGGGAATAGACTGAGGTGCAGCACCAGCTGGTGCAGAGACACAACCTGTGCTTTTGCTTCAGTGTTCTGACCTTCAGGAGAGCGGTGGGAGCTCTGCTGGTGAAGAGAGGTCAGTGTTGTTGTTGGGTCTTTTGTTTGTAACACTAAAGGTTGTTTGTTGTCTGCTGAACACACAACCTGAGTTCACTGGGCTGCTTCAGCCGTTGACGTCCACCAGCGTCTCAAATCACCCTGGATGCTCTGATGGCTTTACAGGAATTCTGCACAACGGTGTCGCTTTAAAGTGTGAGACAATCAACACGGCGCTTCACTTTCACCAAACCAAGAAGTGTTGAAAGAAGAGCGAGGCGCCGGTTTCTGTGTTCACCGAGGAGGGAGGCCCAGCGAGCTGCTGCAGCCTGGGTGTGTGTGAGTGAGCACATGGTGCGGCGCCATGCTGCGTGCCGGTCACATGCTGTGGTTTGTGCTGCCGCCGAGCCGACACAGTTACAGCCGGTGTTTGCACAGCAAAATAAAAAATAAATAAAGCCGACGATAAAGCAGGCGCACCTTCCAGATCTAAAAACAAGCTGGCGCCAGAAGAACCCAACAGGAGCGCCAACGCCTCCAGTGTTAAAGCCACATGGAAGAAGCTGACAGCTGGAGGGGCTTGTGTGTCTGCCTCTGCCTCCTTTAGTGTTGACATTGGACGTCCTACATCCAGACATAAACTAAATATGTTTGTGTTGATGCTGGAGGATTTAGGATTAATCCGGGTTCAGGGTTTTATCTGGTGGAGACTTAAGATTCCCTCACCAGTGGACAACGTCTTAAGGTCTCCTTTTTGTTTGGACTCGGCAGCCCTTGGATGCAGTTCAGGAAAATGTCAAAGTCAAGTTCACCTCTGTGTGTGTGTGTGTGTGTGTGTGTGTGCGCAGACACACCGGCACGTCGTTCCCACCCGAGTCAAACGGGCCCTCGCTTCACATTTAAGAAAAGTTGGTTTGTTGCGGAGGATGTGTGATGGCACCAGAGGAACCTGCCCTTCCACATGCCTGCAGCATCGCCCTGACACTGCTGATCACCACACACACGCACACACTCACACACACACACACTCACTCACTAGAGTCTCCTGGTTGGTTTTCAAAAGTGTCAGAGCTCCATAGTTGATCCAGGTTACACACACCTTTGTGTGTTTTGCTGAAGCAACATGGTTGGGGCTGAGCCATGAAAGAGTGTAAACGTGCTCATTGTGTCATGTTGGCGTCCTGATGAGCGAACACACACAAACCAAAGCGGCGGTGAGCTGCAGCAGCTGCTGCTGGTGTCCTGATGTGGGGGTGGACACAGGCTTGATATCCTTCATGGGACCAGGAGTGTTTGGACACTCAAATGTGTCCATTATCTCTGAGCTGCTGGATGAGGCTGCAGTGTTCTGCTTCACCGGGCTGTCGGGGCTCCTTCAGGCTGCATCGTCCTTCCAGCTGTTTTTGGGATAACGACTGAATTCAGTTTTACTGTCGCTGACGTGTTCAAAACTCGGTCGAGGTGGTTGTCTAGTCGTTGTTGACTGATGGTGATGAGCAGCAGAGGCTGATGAAGGAGCTTCAGCACCAAATCCCAGGCTTCAGAAGCTGCACGCTGACTCCTGTGGATCTGTTCTGTCTCGTGGTGTTAAATGATCCCAAGTATCAGACACACAAGATAGTGTCTGCAGACCCTCAGCCCTCAGTCAGACCCCCAGGTTCACACCCCCCAGGTTCACACCCCCCAGGTTCACACCCCCCAGGTTCACACCCCCCTGACTCCATCACCTGACCTCCCTCCTCTCCATTCGTGTCGGAGCTTCTCCTCACCAGCTCCTTCCAGACACACTCGTCCTGGTTTACTCTGTTCTTTAGTTTTATGCTGCTTTTGTTCTTTCTTTGTATCGATTGCTTCTCTCGTTTCTCTTGCTCAGTCCTTTTCCATCCACGGTGTACGTGAGTGTCTGAAGGTTCTCATAATTAACATTTATTATTAATAACTTTTATTTATTGCCTAGTTAAAATGTATTACTTATCATGATTCAGCATCTCGCCTGTATAAACCCAACGAATGCTGCAGTGAGTCAAGCTGAAATCATCAAACTAATAATAATCGGACATAACGTGTCCTCCCCCGCGTCACATCCTGCTTTGGTACTCGAGTCACTCACCTTTTCTTCGCTGCTCGCCTCATCCTTGTTGCTCATTCAGAGGTTAATGACGGTGCTTTGCTGCTAAACTACCAGCTTGAGGAGCATCAATAGAGGCTTTAGCTGTGGCTAATTGAGTCTCTCTGTTGTGACGGCGTGTGTGTCCAGTGAACGTTTGTGTGTGTACGTGTGCAGAGAGCATCCAGCCTCCGGCCTCTTCATCGTTACCTGTGCTGTAACAGTGTTTACGTGTGTGTGCCACTGTTCATGACTCAGCTGGTAGTCCTCTCTGCTATGGTGTGCTATGGTGGTCTCTTTCCCTGGATGTTTTTCCTGACCTCCATCCTGGGCCGCTCGTGTGTGTGAGTGCAGATGTGGTGTTGTCATGTGGGCAGACAGCTCTCCTTTGTCCTCTCCACCTCCTGCTCATCTTGTTCTTAATCAAACACTTCAGTCAAAGTTGGTACTCGTGAATATTTTTTTCCTTCATCTGCCTTTTCAGTGGATCTTCAACTCAACTATCCATTTCCTTACTTCCTCTCCACATCCGCCGCCCTTCTTCAACCCGCCTCTTTCAGCCTGTACTCAACCGTCCAGACTCAACTGTTAAATATGAGCTAAAATGTCCTGTAGATTAATCTGATAATCTCGGGCTCTACCTAGATTAAGCACTCCACACCAGGGAGGAGGTTCACTACCAAAGCTGTGGTGAAGCAGGTGCAGCATGAAACCTCTAATCCAGAGGAAATCCAGAGCGTGTTTTCCAGCTGTGCTCTGATTCAATGATGCTGTCTCTGCTGCGTCGCTGCTGTTTCACACTCGGCCCTGAAGCACGAAACCTTCTGCGTTCAACGCCCAGGACGCTGAAGCCAGCAGTGGACGATGGTTATGTGTGAAGAAGGCCCCTGACGTCTGGGACACAGACACTTGAGGTGCAGACCTGATGACAGAGAATAGGCCCATCTGCACTCCAGATCCCACCCACGTGGACCAGTTTAGAATCGCTCATCGCAGCAGAATGAGTCGCTGACAATAACTGGAGCATTTGAATGTGACGGGCGGCGCTGCTTCATTGGTGGTGTTGAACTTTTGTGAAACTGAGTTGATGTCAGACGTCGAACAGGGCAGCAAAAGGTCACAATCCAGCCTGCTAATGGTGGCAGAAGTCGTGTATGTGTGTGTGTGTGTGTGTGTGTGCGCCTATGTGTGCAAACGTGTGGGTGTGCGGGGGATTGAGGTGAGCACGGTGCATCTGCTGTTTGCCTGCTTGTTTCATTCAGTCAAAGTCAAACAGCCCTCGGGAACAAAGAGGAGATTGTCTCAGGTGTGTGTGTGTGTGTGTGTGTGTGTGTGTGTGTGTGGGGTGTGTGTGTGTGTGTGTGTGTGTGTGTGTGTAACCGCCGCATGTTGACGCTCACCAGTAACATCAAGACAACAACCTTGTTGAACCCTAGCTGTTGCTCACCCAAACACTTCAGCCGCCCCGCTCCTCAACTTCAGCCAACTTTAGATTCAGAAGACGCCACTTGCTGCATCTCCCTGTGAGGTGCAGCCTCCCCTTGTTTCCATGCCAACCAACTTAGCCATGTTTTTTTGTAAACATGAAAAAGAACATGTCTCCTTCACAACAGCATCACAAGTCACTGTCCAGTTCTGACTGCTAAAACAGCCTCAGCCAGACTCATCTGTGCAGTTTTCAGGCAGTTTATGGTTGCTATGGCGATGTGAACAATAATTCCATCGCAGTGAGCTTCTTAACCGAACACGTTTGGCCTTACACACCAGGTAAAACGCGCTTTATTTCCTGATACGGATGAATCATGGTTGTCCAAACCCGTCTCTAAATCTTCAAACTGCATGTTTCGTCTCAGATGCGTATCTGTCTTTTTGGCACCTTTTTTTTTTTTTTTTTTTTTTAAACAAATTGGCCTTTGATAAGTAACCATTCAGATATCCGTGCTCATTAACACTTGTGCATGCAGAAATGCTGTATGGAATGTGAATGAAGGGAACACATGGTGACTCTCTGCTTAGCCGGTTCTGTTCAACATTCCCTCGACAGTGATTCACTACTTTATTTAACAAAAGTTTAAAAGTCACAACTCTGCTGCTGCTGCACCCACCGTGTGACAACGATTAGAACACTGTTGTGTTAGAGCTCACACTGTTTCAGGTAGGGGTGACAAGAGCTGAAGTGTGTGAGCACGGTATTAAATAATGATAACTATTTAATCTGCGTTAAAGACTGATCATATGAGCACTTGTATGGAGCGCTACGCCGTCACTAGAGGCTCCGCTAAAAGACGCTCCTGTGTCTCCTCAGTGCTCTGGAGTCCAGCCAAACTGCTGATGATGCCGAGGCCTGGACGGACCACATCGTCGCCAAAGACAAGAGATCCCTGTACGGCACGGCTCCGAGGTCAAAGGTCAGCAGTTCGACGGTGTCTGTTTTCACAGGAACACGGAAGTTGAGACCGGCCAGTAGTCCAGCACTGAAGTCAACCTGAGCCCTGAACCTGATCTGAATACATAATTACACCTGTGTGTGTGTGTGTGTGTGTGTGTGTGTGTGTGTGTGTCCTCATTCTACTATCAAACTGAAGGCCTTTGGGCCGATCCTCACAGCTTCCAGGGGCCGTTTGAGGGCCCAACTGTTGGAACGAGCGTGTGGTTTGGGTGAAGGAGGGGAAGGGCTTGGTTGCTGTCAGGCTGAGGATAACCTGAATTATGTATTTTGTGGTATGTGAGTCATCAGAGGTTCTGCATTTTGAAACTGTAACTCTCCCCCAGCAGAACTGCACCCACATCAGAAATGTGAAGGTGCTCGGATTGACGGGGGTGGGGGGGGGGCAGGAATGTGACCTGGGCGCGTCTGCGTTGTGGGCTGGATTTGATGAACATTAAAAAATGGCAGTTGTGTCAGGCAGCTCTGTGAGGACACACACACACACACACACACACACACACACGTGTCCTTGACTTCTTTGGAGTCCATCCGAGCTGTGAGAGACGGGGTCAGCGTGGCCAACACACACTGAAACAACCCTTCACACTCATTCAGTCACCTCTCCCCCACATACGCGTGTTTGTCTGAAGCTGCAGTACCTGGACAGAACCTGCACAGGGAGGCTGCAAAAAGAAGCCATTTATCAGAATCACACAAGAATTCACCAGACAGGTGACGATTATAGATCATGTGTTGGTGCAGCATGAACAGGTCCTTTTACCAGAAAAACAAGAACCCTCGTTCATGACACTGGAGGGTTGTTTTTGTTGCACACAAGCGCAGGGAGGAAGGCTGGAGCTGCAGAGGGACCATATGCGACACCCTCCAGCAGGGGGCGCCATTGCCAAGCTAATTCACCCTCCATGACTAACGCCATCATCGGCTCCCACTTACAAATAAATAGTAATGAATAACCCAGTTAATGTGTACTGACAGAAAACTACACATGAAACACTATTAAAAAATCAATGAAGAGGGAAAAATACTTCAACAAATACAAAACAAATGAATGATTTAAAACCAAACTGGAACTTTAGCAGAGTCCAGTCCAGTTCACAGCACAGGTTTGGTGCATGCTTAAGTTGTCTTTGTAAAAATTTGTATGTTGTTAAATGTGAATTATTGATGTCTTCTGAATCACTCTAAAGTTTCCACCTGCAGTCACACCCAGTGGATTCCACCTCACGTGAATCTCTCTTTGTTGTTTTATCTTTGCAAAGTATGCAAACATGATTCCCAGAATAACGCCGTCTGCTTGCTGCCCATTTCATCTTTTTCATCAACCAGATGAGAAACTAAAGATATCACAACCAGTATTAGAATAACAGAAAGTCCTGGGTGAGGACACAGACATGTAAACACCTCAGACCTTTGGATGATTACTCATCATAAAAGCAGTATTCATTCACCTGTTTCCGTCTATGTCTCTAGAGAGATTAAAAACTGTCAGCAGCTTTCTTCTGCCTTAGTTTCTTTTATTCTGAAGGTGGGGCCGGCTTCGTTAACGTGCAGTTACTACGCTTGTTAAATGCTAAAATACTGATAATTATGTTGTGAAGTTAACCCAGCAGTGAGGAGAGTGTCTCTTATTTAATAAGTATAATGGGCTGCAGATTTGAAGAATTATTCCCAAATGGCTGTTTTTGTCTCGTCTCCTTGTCAGGACAAAGACATCAGCTATTCAGAGTTGGACCTCCACAAGCCGAGGAAGTTTGCAACCTTGTCTTTTGCTCTTAAAAAGAAGAAGAAAAAATATGAAGACTCAATATCTAAGAGCACTTTTGTCCTCCATGTCCCAGAGCCTGAAGAATCCAGCTTGTCCACTGTGAGTAAATGTCCTCCGTGTCCACCGTCTAACTGAAGTTATTGCTCGTAGTGTCTTCAGACAGTATAGATTCTATAAGTCATTATTCTACATGTGAGGTGAACAGGGCCCACTACTAGTTATAAAAACAAACAATGGTCTTAACAGTTTAGGACTTTCACTTGTGTGATGTTTGTGTAGTTTTCTTAACACTCATTTCTCCTCATAAATGTTGGTTAAATGTAGCTGATTTGGTTTGAACCAAGCTTAACCCATCCTCTTCCAGACTCCTCTGCACCTCAGCCAGGTGGAGGATGAGTTCAAGACCAGAAGGATGCTGAGCATGTCTCAGCCCGAGCTGGACACCAGTGAGGTCTTCGACATCCCCTCCCCTCCCCCCGTGGCTGCCAACTGCTCCCATTCAACTTTCCCTGCTCTAAACCAGCCGCAGCCATCGGCCCCTCTCAACGCAGAGACGCAGGAGCCTCCCACGCCTTTGGATCACGCCGACGTCCCCGACGCAGCGCCGAAGGCGCCGATTGCGACCATCCCCGAGCTCCAGATGGACGCGGCTTCATCTGAGGAGAACCTTTGTGCTCCTGGAGTCACCCCACCCAGTCTGGTGGCGCCTGCCGTCACGGCCCGTACGGGAGGTCAGGCCACGCCCCTCGGCGCTGCTGAGCAGCCTCGGGTCGACCGAGCCCCCCCCGAGCCCCCCGCTGAGTCCGTGGTGTCAGACGGCGTTCCCCAGACCAGCCATCGGCGTTCCCCCACGCCACCCGCAGCCGATGGCCCCGTCGCTGAGGAGCCTCTGGGTCTGCCCAGACCCGAGGAGCCTCTGGGTCTGCCCAGACCCGAGGAGGATGTGGGTCTGCCCAGACCTGAGGAAGCTTCTGGGGAGGCCTCGGCTCCCGAAGCCGGCGCCACGTGGTCAGCTGTGAGCCATCAGAAGAGCCCCGGTCTGGTCAACCAGGACGAGGTGTACGGGGCGCTGTACGATTCCCTCTTCCCTCAGAGTTTCACCTCTGAGGTTTTGTCCTCGCTCTCGACCCCTCCCCCTCACACCTCCACAGACGGCCGACCGTCCAAGACCATCATCAGGATCGTTACTGAGGACCTCTCGGGAAGGAAGCCCCGCCCCTACGCCATCCCGTCGGCCCCACACGGCCCTACTCGCCCCACACACCCCTCCACCGGCTGTAGGACCGAAGCCTCCAGCTTCACTTTGTCCCAAACTGAATCTCACAGAGACTCGGGCGTCCTCGGCCGGTCGTCCCCGTCCCCGTCCCCGTCCCCTCTGCGCCTCAGAGCGGCTGGGCCAGAGGCAGCGCTGCGCGCTCCCCTGCAGGAGGACACTCCTAGAGCGCCTCTCCAAATCTCGGCCCCTCCTGTTTCTGAGCGTGGAACAGCCCCAGGGGCCGATGCTCAGGTTACTGGCTCTGCCCCAGCCCTGACTGGAGTCAGGGGCGTCGTCAGAGCCCAGGTGAGCTCCCAGCCAGGCGCTCCCTCCCTCGCACCCGACAAGAAACCCACCAGGACTCTGGAGTGGAAGTCTGACAAACCTGCTCCTGGAGGCATGGACGGCTTTTTGAGCCCCACGTACCTCAGCGTGGGATCGGACGACGGCAGCGTCCTCGACGTCTACTACAGTGCAGAAGAGGACAACGCGGAGAGCAGCGGTGACGAGATGTTCACCATGGACGAGGGGGGGGGGGCGGTGGGGGGCGGGGGGCCGCCGCAGGGGGGCTCCTCGGGGAAAGACGAGAGCGGCAGGAAGGAAGGGCCGTTCAGAGGCATAGTCGTGCTGAAGTCAGGTGACGAGAGGAGAGACGGCGGAGCCCTCCGCTCTGCAGCTCACCTGCAAGAGACGGAGGAGGTGATGGGAGCAGCAGCAGGGGACGGGACGGAGGAGCCACCGGGCAGACCGGTTCAGCGGGTGAACGAGCTGATGGTATGCAGCTCTGTTCCACCCTCCGCCGAGCGCTCGCAAGAAATCTGGGCCAGGAAACTGGAGCTGGCGCGCCCCCCCCACAGAGAGACTCCTCCAGACGGCCCCCCCTGGAGCCGGCTGATAATGAGGCGAGACGAGACGTCATAATCGCCGTCAGGAGGGCCGAAGAGCAGGTTGTGGTCGCGGCGCAAACGGAGAACGGCGGCGAAGGGGCCCGGAACGCCGGCGGGGGCCGTGGAGGGAGCGCAGCCTCTGATACGCCGGCGCCGCTCACGGGCTGGGTGACACACACGGGCTCGCCGGCGCAACACAATAGGGTTCCACAGAGCGGCGAGTGGGTGGATACCATTACGCAGAGCGCAGGCAGCACCAGGAACCCGCAGCCAGAGGCGCCACCCCAGCTGACTGACGTGCACCGGACAGACTCGGGAGCGCCGGCGGGAAGCTGCGGACGCCCAGGCGGAGCCCGACGGGACCAAAGTCCAGGGTGAGTCTTGTGTGTGGTGGTGGAGGGGAGGCTGATCTTCAGAGGTGGAGGTCTGCGGGGAGCGCCCACCGGACGATGGTGATTGGTTTAGCAAGTTCATTGTGTTTTTGACGCGGTTGTGACCACGGCCTCTGGTCCACAGCCTCAGGGAAACCTTTTCAAATGACTTCTTCCCAAACGTAAAACAGTACACTTGTGCAGCCGAGCCACCTGTGAGAGTGTTGGCTTACACCGTGGTAATCCGATAAGACCCTGAATGTGACGGCTAAACATCTACTCTGATAAGGAGGTCAGTGGCAGAGGAGCAGGACTCATTGTTTGGAGCCCACGTGCACATGGAAGGCGTGTTGGGTGACATAACTTCTGTGGGTGTTCTCTTCTTCCAATTCTTGGCTAATAATGTGACTGATTGAGCGTGTCAAGATCCATGCAGTCCTTTTCATTATCTCAGACATTCCTCAGTAATGTGGGGGTGTCAACACACACACACTGACACTGACACACACACACACACACACAACATTCACTGACTTGTGCTTGAGGTTTACAGCTTTAGTTTAAAATGATAAATCAGATTAGAGTCTAGTCTTAAAGAAATCCATTTTAATGTTGCTTTTGTTTCTGCTTGTTCAATATCTGTGGACACTATCAGTATAACAATAAGCCCACCAATGAGCCGGTAGACGCAGGCGAGACCCTGGCGAGCGGTCCAGGCCATCCTCGCTCCCAGAGCAGCTGACCCTGACAGGCTGAGCGGTGAACGGAGGAAGACCTCGTCGCTGCTCACGCTGCTGCCAGGCTGCTGTTCTGGAGGTGGGAGGTCAAACCCATGTGTCATGTGCCAGCTTGTCCTGGGAGCCTGTTTCATTTGAGGGCCTTCATCCTGAAGAAGAAGCAGATCAGTATTATTATTTTAAGGAAACGGCTCTCTGATATTCTCTGTGATAGCTGTGGTATTTGGGAACGTGTGATTGTGCAGAGGTGTGGGTGTTTGTCTTTGCGCGCTTCCTTTTCCTGGGATGTCTCCGTGGTGACAACAGCGACAGGTAAACCGCTCCCATTTTCATTCAAAACCACAAAAGATTCTGAGAATTCTGTTTTGTTTTCTTGCTTACTCATGTGATTGAAGCCTGATTTTATCTTTGCTCCAGTTGTGTCTTGTTTAGGGAACTTTGCCACTGCAGGAACTTTCTATTACCTGGAATTTAAAAAAGCAAACAGAACCTTGACGTTCCCACCAGAGTTATTCAGGGATTTCCCCAAAACACAAACTTTAGTAGAAATTGGGACTTTTCAGCTGGAACTCACTTGCAGCCTTTAGTCGATTTCTACAATGTGGACTTTGGTCCGATGGAGTTTTGTTGTCGTCTCCAAATGTGTGTTGTAACATTGGGAGCCAGCGGATGGCAGCATCAGCGCATGTTTGACTCGGGCCGCTGGTTGGCTGACGGCTGCTGGATCCACCCAAAACACTTTGAGCTGATGGCCTCAGACAGACGATGATCAAATACAAACGTTAAAGGGATAGAATAAGAGGTTGTTTTTTTTTAAAATGCATTTCTATGATAATATTTCTAAGCACAGCGTACAGGTGTACATAATGTACTCCATTAGTCAGTGTAGACTTTAATTGTATTATGAAAGATGTACATTTATCATTTGAAGTTAAAAAGCTAAGATGTAAAATAACGTTGAGATTTTGTGAACAATAGTGAATTTAAAGGCTTTGTTGCTGGAATTGGTACTTAATGAGACTGAAAACAAGTTGATCTTGTTAGTTATTAATCCTTCTGTTCTTTTCAACTTTTCAGTCCAGTGATGAGACACAAACATTCGTGGTATGATGGTTTGTGGAGCCGGGGGAGGCACTTGTTTGTGCTCCGTCTTTTGTTCAGCCTCTCAGGTGTGATTGGTTCTTTCTGTTTGACATAAGTGGATGAACCTGCAGAGAAAAGACTTTTACACAAATATGTGAAAGTTTTGCTTCCTGACCTGTCAAAAGTTGTCCGTCCGTGGATGTTATCACGAATGAAAAAGACCTTTGACAGATTTCAGCCTTTAAAATGTGTAGAGACCCCGTTCAGGAGTAACCTGGGGTTTTCTGCATATGTTAACAATGTCTCTGATTCAGGCTATGGCTTTTATAGATGTTAACTTCAAAACATTTGATGCTCAGCTTGTCTTTGAGTACATATTAGTGGTTTTTTTGTAGCCATAAACCTGTTCTCACATCAGTGACGTTTGAGGAAGGTCACATAGAACATGTTTTGTGGTGTTCTCTGGAAACGCTGAAGCTGTTTTTATTCCAGTGTAGCGTACTAAACCAACAGTCACTCCTGTGTGGCTGCTAGGCTGTACATCACAACTGTAGTTCAGTCTGATGTTTTACTGTGGAGTTTCAGGTTATTTCAGTGAACATGTGCCAGAGTTTACAAGAACAAGATACATACCCCTTGAACACATGGACCCTCAGGCAGGGCTGTCACGTCTGTCTTATCCAAACTTACAAACGCGCTTGCTTATTTTTTGTACTTTAAGTTATTATTTAAAACATCAACATGAGGAACACATTTAGAATTATGCCGTTAACGAAAATAGTTTTAAACAGCCAAAAATTGGTTTACATTTTGGGTGGTTCAGAGACGGCACCCTTTGCTGTGCTGACAGCTTCACACACTCTCAATTACCTTCCTGAATGTCACCTGGAACGGTTTTCAATCAACGGGTGTTTAAGCCTTTAAGACGTTGAGCACGGCGAACAGCCCCGTTCTACTGATTCTTATCCATATTATTTCAAGAACCACTCAAAACAAGAGATATGACAGCCAGGCATCGAAGTCAGCCCACCAGGAAAATTTCAAGAATTTTCAAAAATACATCCTGAAGTTCAGCCTCAAAATGAACGGTTCAACGGTTACGAAGAAGCTGGCTCTGTTGAGTTAGTTCTGCTGCAGAGGATGGGTTTATCAGAGTTGGTAGAGTAACTAGAGTCCAGAAAAATGCTTCAGAGTTGAAGCATCAGAACTGGTTCAGCATCAGCTGGCTGGAGGAGACTCTGGCCTTCGTGGTCAACGGCTACGAAGAAATTAAAAATAAAGCATATTGTTGTTCAACACTTCATCACGTGTTTTTGTTCATTTGGTGTCTTCAATATTCATCTAAAAAGTTGGAAAGACCAAAACCTTTTGGACCTGTATCGTAGCAATGATGTCATTTTAAATGCATCACCCCAGGGAGCCCATACTGGTTATATGTTAAATATAAATACCTGACAGAGACATGAGTGGTATCCTAATATTATCTTCTGATAGTCACGTGAGTCGCAGGTGAGAGTGAGCTGCTGCTGCTCTGTGTTTTCCACAGTTCTAAATCTGCACTCAAGTGTTGCTGCCTAATTCCGAACATGATCTGTCTACACTTGTCACTCGTATTGTATCCTGTGGAAGGGGAGAGTCGATGGACGTTTTTTTCATTGTTGTTTCACACTGAGCGTCTTCATCTGGGGGCTAATCTCCAGTGAAGGAAACGTATTAGCTTTTCCAATAGAGAGATAATGGAGTTTTGTTGGGTTTTTTACCTACGTTGTGAAGTGATGATGGATTTGGTTTTGTTGCTCCTGATGTTGAGTTTTCAAACACGGATGTTACCCATCATCGCCACTTGGCCTCAATCATTATTGTTCCAGGCATTTCATTATTTCCATGTTGGAATAATATGTAATTATGTTATTGGATCATAGCTGTGATATACAGAGCCTGTGCCAGGAGCCTCCCTGGAAATCAGCAGACATTGTCCAGACTCCCACCCCCGGCTCGAGGATAAATAAGGGCTCTTGATGACACTTTTGATTGTTGATGCCAGAGCACCAGTAGCCACTAATCAGCAGTCAATCAGTGGAGTGGGAGGTTTGGGTAGAGCTGGGTTGAGAGTGAGCTGATCTGTGTGCTTGGTGTGTTGATGCAGACTGGATCAGAACCAATGGAGAGGTGACTAACCAGGAGTGTGCTGGGTAGTAGTGCACAGCTATTGAGAATTCCCTCCTTTATGGGGAGTACGTGTAATAGACTTTGGAGTACAGTTTAGTTTTATGAAGCCAGAAGAAGTGTGAATGATTGATGATGACTGTTGGAGGCTGCATTTTTAAACAGACAGGATTGCAAAGGTCTTTTATAATCCCATCCATCTCTGCCCTTACAGTCTTGTATATTCTTGATCATGCACTTTTAAATACAATGAAATTCCAAGCTGTTGAGTCTAGACTGAACTTTACTGAGTAAGACTTGGCTCAGTCACCTGACTGGGTGAAAGATGGAGCCTGCAACACGTTTCAGGTGTGAAGGTGCCAGACTGACAGTTGAGGGATGTAAAATCTTTTACTAATCCACTCCAGCTCTAACGCTTACACCACTCACCTGCTTTATGAGGGTGAATCTACTTGTAAATTCCTTCACAACAGCACACCTTTTTGTGCTTTAGGCCAACACAGTTGTATCCTTACCCGTCCTTCAAAGCAGCAGAATGAACATTTCTGAGTGGGTGAATGAAGGCTGTGGAAACGTCCCCTTGACTCACTTTTCAAAGCATTTTCAGACCGTGGATAACTCATCCCTTGGTGAGGTCAAGATAAAGCCTGTGGGTGTGTTCTGGTTTAGGAGGCATTTGCTACTCCTCCAGGTGGCATCGCTGACTTTTACTATTAATTAAATCAAATCAGATGAAATTACTTTAATTCCCCCCCCCCCCCATGGCCAATCAACAAACTCTGTAAACTTGAAGCATCACTCTAAATTTGAGAGACATCCTGAAATAGTTCAGACCGTATTGTTCCTTAATGTTCATGCTGTGGCGTTGACCTTGAGTAACCCTGAGTGGTCTGGTCATGTTGGTTTCATTGGTTTTAAAGTTGCGACAGGTGATATATTCAAAGCCAAGAGCCAGAAAGGCTCACAGTCAGTGTGCTGTTGTTCTAAGATTACAGTTAAATGCTACACAATAACATAACTGCTGTGGCCACAGGTTTTATGTTGCACATGGGTTTTGCTTTGCATAATTTGCATTGTTGGAAACTAAAGCCACACCCAGGAGGCACGACCGGAGTTGAAACACTGTGGATCTGCTTCATCTTCGTCTTTATCAGATAAGCTTGTTTCCATCTGCACAGGGCTACGTCAACATCAGGGACAACACCTCTGGCTTTGGGCCATCAGCCGATCCAACCTGATTGGACACACAAAATGTATCCAGGCTACAGCAGCCTGAGCACCACGCTGTCCTTAAAGAACTCCTCTTCCTCTCCAGAGGATGACTCAAAACGTTTCCATAAGGTGTCTCTGATCGGTGAGACTGGGGCCGATGGTGGTAGCCTGGGTGCAACAAGCACTGCTGACACTGACCTGAAGGGAGGAGAGTACAAATGGAAGAACAGGTTTGAGGGTGTTTCTCAATATAAACCCCCCAGGAGTGAAGAATCCTCTTTGAGCAACAGCAGCAGAGCTACAGCATGCAATTACCTCGACACTACCTCCTCTCTCTCCTCCCACGCTCTGGAGCAAAATGCCACCTCTGGTAACAGGCTGAGCGACAGCGGGGAAGTCTGCCGTGCTGTGGGAGAGCTCAGAGATGAGTGGAGGAGCAGCTCAGAGTGGGAGGAGCCTCCTGCACCTGCTGAGAGGGAGGGAGCTCTGCTGAATTCACTCTGGCAAAAGTCTGCCTACGACAACACTTTAAAAGAAGAGGACGAAGACTGCTTCACCGGAGTCTTCCAGGCCACGCTTGTGGAGCTTGACTGCGACCCTGTAGCTGCCCCGGCCACTCCCCCTGCCTCCCCGGATTCAGACTCACTCAGCCAGTTTGACATGGACAACCTGGTTGACACGCTGAAGAGCATGGGACCCTCCATGAGGCCGAGGACCACGGTCCCACGCCCACCCGCTCCAGTCCTGATGTCCTCCCTGCCTCCGATTGTTGAGGATACCTCCAGCCCAGCCTCCGTGGACGTCCCTGACATCTCTGGTGCCGCCAAAATAAGCCAGTCTTTGGAGCAGAAACCCATCGAGCCCCTCAACGGGCTTTACACGCTCCCTCCGGACCTGGGGCTGAGGAGCACCAGAGACACTCGTTCTCTCCTGGACCTGATGAAGCAGAACCAGCCGGTAGAGACACAGTTTCCGTTGTCTTTGTCACTGATATTTCATGACATGCACATTTTTAACATTTTTGTTTCCATTGCAAAAAAAAAAATACTTTGGGTAAACAAAAATATAATTTTGACTTCACTTCTCCTAAATGAATTTTCATCTAAATGAATTTTCATCTAAATGAATCCCTTGCAGGAGCCGCTTGCCTCACCAGGTCCAGGCTCGCCTCTGTGGGCCACAAACTGCACCATGAGAGGTTCCCCCGACTCTCTCCTGGATGGTGCTCAGTCCCCGAACGGACACGGGCTGATTCCAGCCTCCAGCCTGGGCTCCCGCCTGGACAACAGTGTCATCTTTGGCAGGTCGGTAACCTTGGATCAGAAGTTGGAGAACAAAGCGGCGCACCGCTCGCTGTTCCGAGCCAGCTCGCTGCCAGACACCCCGTTTTCAAGTGAACGCTTGAGCGTCGGGGTGAAGGAGCTTGAGTCGGGCACTAAAACAGACCCAGTGGGATCCCGTTATGAGCGCTTCTCGACCCTTCTGAACGCCTCAGCCTCCTTAAATGGAGCAGAAGACGCCGGCGCTCGGATCAGCCGTGCTCCACAGGCCGGCATCGGCTCCCCGCCCTCCAGCAACAGTCCCAGTCGTCTCCTCAGTCCCACCGGCTCCGTCGACCTCCACCGACCCTTCGCCTCCCCAGAGTCCACCCTGGCCATGTTCCGGGAGATGCAGGGGATGGGCGTGGGCACCGGGAGGGTGAGCACTCCCATCCTGCAGAGGAGTTTCAGCAGCGACGCCAGCGTGGGCGTCCACCCGACGCCGTTGTTTAACAGCGCCCACAGAGAGGCGCCGTTCATGAGCCAAGAACCCCCACCTGAGAAGAATCTCGTCTCAAAATACCGAGCATTCCCCGACGCTTATGTGAGTATGGCTTTTACCATTGACTTCTTTTTCTTTAATGCATGACCTATACGGAAAATAAAAATAATAGACTAAAAAAGGTCAAGCATAAATAAAAACCTATACATGACATGTGCTGATCCGATCCTGATGGAAGGTGTCTCCCACTTCTGTCCACAAGGGGTGCAAGAATCAACACAACGGTGCCACATTACACTGCACTAACGTCGTATTGGGTAAACTGGGGGATCAATAAATCAGAGACAGATCCTCTGCAAAAGCAGCCAACTGTCATCTGTAGAGCTTGTTCAAAATGAACGCGCTGGTGGAAATCGAGACCAGAAAGGTCGTTGACAGCTTTCCCCTGCGTTTGACTTCACTCTCTAAATAGCTTGCTTCAGATAGCACCACATTCCGGCAATTGCGCAGATATGTTGCAGTTTAGCTGAGTACCTGGAATGTGTTTTCCAGATGCAAATATTTTGACCAAATGTATCTTCACCAGTGACAATGACAGATGTCACATTTCCCTTCTTTATGAAGCCCATTTGCCCCCGACCGGACTGGAATGGACTGGACCAGGTAGCTTCAACCTGGTTGAGTCTGCACAGACAGTATGAACTGTAATTTTGATTTGAACCCGTGAACAACAGCCTGACAGCGGTGAAGGTATTCACGCTTGTCACTCCGTGCACAATATCCTCCATATCAGTAGCTGTGTGTTATTATTTATGCCTTTCTTTTCCTTTATTGCAAGTGGCTGCAGAGAGCTCATAAAAACGCACCATCTGTGTTAAAGTGTAGCCAGTCATCTTCCACCCCTCACCTTCCATTTAAATTGCCATTGCCTGTGAGCATCACAGTCTGAATGGGTGTCATTCCTCATGTTCACACAAGCTTAAAACTTCACCAAAACACACCCAGATATTTCTGCCGTGACAGCAGATTTAGCTGGTGCATAAAATACCGAATGCTCAACCTGCACAAATGCAGGTGACAGACGTTTCTTTGGTTTGGAATCCATAAAAACTGCCTTTTAATTATTAATATTATTACTTATTGGTCCAACTTATACCACTTTCTTGGAGCAGGCAGGTTGTAGAGGTGTAGCTTCTCTTTAGAAACGAGTTGCTCAGTAGTTTAAACAAATATTGACCCAGGATGTTCAAACAGTACTACTTTCCTTCTGCTGTGTTGTGACTTCTTATTCCTGGTCAAACCACACAGCAGAAAAATGCTGCAAATTTGATTCTGATTGTGTGAAAACACCATGGTACAAAGGTAACAAGAGGCATTTTTGTTTTTTTACTGCCTGAGCTGTGGTTCAAACGTCTTGACTCCCAGAACAAGCGTAGGCTGTACTTCCACCTCCCTCCCAGTTGCAGATGAAAACAAACCACTGTTTGATCTGGATCTCTTGTCACTTT
The DNA here is from genome assembly GCA_911728415.1 of Lagocephalus sceleratus. Classification (NCBI taxonomy): domain Eukaryota; kingdom Metazoa; phylum Chordata; class Actinopteri; order Tetraodontiformes; family Tetraodontidae; genus Lagocephalus; species Lagocephalus sceleratus. The sequence continues at coordinate 3,689,478 of CAJVRN010000219.1, read as the reverse complement.
AGAGTTCTAATACAAAAGCTTAATTATTTCATGTAATGGTTTCAGTGCTGCACAAAGCAACAGTGAGCCATTAATCTCCAGCCAGAAAGGTGGGTGTTAAACATGAAGAGTCCTGCTTTATCATGCTTTGCTTCTCTCTGTTGACATCAAGACTGGATGAGAAAATAGAGTCAAAAGAATACAGAAACATGACTTTAAAGGAAAACCAAGCAGAGTGAAAGATTTATGCCAGTTTATTTAGGCATTAGTGGTGTTAAAAGATGCAGATGGCAGCACATTTTCAGCCTCATGGGCATTTCTGTATCAACGGATCATTTTTGGGGACTAATCTTTTTTGGGCTCCACACCCAACAAAGTGATCTGTCTGCACTCGCAAATACTCGGCCACACCTCAGCACACCTGTAGCGCGCGCACACACGCACACACACACACACACACACACACACACACACACACACACACACACACACACACACACACACACACACACACACACATACATTCTTCTAGGGATTTATTTGGTTGACTGATTTGTTTGAGATGACATCTGAAATATCAGGGCAAAGTAGTTGATTTTACTGTCTGTCTGTCTGTCTGTCTTCATTTTATCTATCAAGAAGGTTTGATGATGAATAATAAAATGATATAGACTACAGAAATATAGGAGCTGGGAGAATATTTGTCATTAGTGTTGATTACAAAGCTAAAACAAGATTCAAAAAGCACTCGGAGAGTGCAGACCTCCGCCAAGCACAACAATTGCTTTTGGCCCCATTTACCACAATGTTAACAAAAATTTCAAAGTGATCCAGAATCCAGGATTTCTTCTGGATCATCCCCAAAATGAAATCAGTTCTTCCTTTTCACATTTCCAACAAATCCTGAAAATTTCATCAAAATCGGTCCAACCCTTTTTTGAGTTATGTTGCTAAAAACAGACGGACAGACAAAGACCGGCAAAAATAACCTCCTTGGCAGAGGTAATTGTTTCCTTTTTGTCTGATTATGTGATATATTTCCAAAACCATCTGGCAGTTGCTGTTTGTGTGAATCAAACAACTGAAAGAAACTTAAGAGCATCAGTTATGCATCAGTTATCATGAAGGCTTTCAGTATCTTGTGATAAAGTTGTGTTTCTCATTAAATAAACAGCAGCAGAAGTTCTCTTGAAGTTAACACAGCTACATCTGAACGCAGTCACATTCCAGGCTAATTATCATTATCTTATCTGTGAAGCTGCTGTTGTGTATCTGGCAGTGGCATTGTGCAATGACACTATACTTTGATTCTCTTTTCTTTATTTGTAACAAGAGAATGTCTGTCTCAAAACTGTTCATGTGGCAAAAGCCAGCACAAAAAATGCACCATCACCTGTAGATCTGGTTTCACTGCCCCAGATCATCGGTGAAGCATCTCCTTGTTGCGTGCCTCATGCTTGGACAATGCAAACAACGTACTTTGAGAAAACAAACCCGCTCTTCAATGAAATGGAGCCGCTCTTGTTCACTGACACTTCCACAGAAAAAGTGGCGTTGCGGTTTAAATAGACGATGATGGTTCAGACCAAGGTCTGGATCGGACCTCTGCAGGGGTCAGCTGATTCATGGAAGCAAACACAATCTACTCAAAATGTTTCAGTTACAACCAGCATCAAGGTAATATTCCACTCCGACTGACTGTGGTCCGGTGGACTCAGCTGGTTCCACTGTGGAAGCACGGTGTTACCTGAGTGAATGTGAAGAAGGAATCCCATCTGTTGTCCTGCTGATGCCTCCAAACCAGCTCAACAACATGACACAAACGCCAAGCAGGGCCGGATCGTCTGGCATGCTGTCGGAAACTGTGTCTGTCATTAACTTCAGTGGGTTTGTTGTGTCAGGAGATGATCTATATGTAGCTGAGACCGACTGGCATGTGTGGTCAGTAGATGCAAGAGCTTGTTCTTTACTTTCATCTCTACTGGACTGGCCCCTCAACATCAGCCAGATTCATCTTCTGTAGATTTTCTTGCCTCTGTCATTGGTTTTTATAATATAGGTGAAGTGTCTCAGAAGACTGAAACCTTTTCTTGCCTTTGTTTTTTAGCTCACTAAAGAGAAGGAACATGGAAAACTCAATCCTCGTCCTGGAAAGGTGAGTTTCATCTTGAACATGACGTGCACCGGACTATTTTATATTTGTACAGATTGTGGAAATTTATCATTTGTAAGACAAAAAGAACAAACTATATTTTGATATTTAAATTTGTAAAGATGCTGGTAGCCAGCTGATGGCTCCAGGGCAGCTGAAGAAAGTGACAGGTCCCACCCACCCCCCCCACGGTCAGGGATTAATGGCACACTCCTCCTTAATGGTCCTCCTTGAGGACCGAGAACCTCCACCAGTAAATCAGAGCATCCGCCTGATGCCTTTGCTGTCTGAGAGAAGGGACTGGTGAACCAGGAAATGTGGTTTGCTGTCGGGGTGGGAGGACAGGGCTCACCTGACCGGTCGTCCTCCACACTGACCAACTGAAACAGACTGAGCAGTGCTCTGCAAAGCTTTATGCCCCCTGACGTCACCCCAGCTCACAGCCAGGAGCCAGCGCTGTGTTTAGGAGCAGTGTGGGGCTGGGACACGTGTTGAGAGCTGCGTACACACCGACGAGGTCGGAATTTCCGTGTGCACTCAGTGAAGCCTCAAGCAGACATCCATAGTGGGAGATATTGCGTCGATCAGATGACATGATGATCTGAGGTGATGATGTAATCACACCTTCCTTTTCTCCGTTTCACAACACCTTAACTGATCTCCCATCAGACGTGATCCAGACCTGCAGAGGAATCTTTCAGGAGGCCCAGACCTTAAGAGTGTTTTCACAAGATTGCGAAATAACAAAATATCAGGGGAAGCTCAGGTGACATTTGGCATGAATTAAATGCATACCACCTCCTGTTGCCCATCCCACAGTGTTATTGGTTTGTAAAGGGCAGACCTGCTTCTGCTTGCTGCATGAAGATCAACCTCTCTCATGCTGCAGGGCCTCAGAATGACTGGAGACAACATGTCACAACTGTAGATTTTACAGCATTTCTCTCCTTCCATTTAACCTTTGAAGACAAAGAAGTGTCCTGCGTGTGCAGACAGACGTTGATTTTATGGTACCTCTGCCACGAAGGTCTCACCGTGGGAACAAAACCACAGACGTGTGGATCGGCTGTAACGGTGAACCTTAAAATCTTAGCGTCGTTCCTCATTCAACGCTTTCCCGCACTTAGATGTACATCTTTGACCGGCCGGGGATGTGTGGTCAGAGATTTGAGGTGCGCAGTGATGTCATTGATGCCACGCCATGGGAGCTGCAGGAGACCATTTCCATCAGGGTCGTCAGGGGAGGGTGAGTGCTTCAGCCGAGGTTTAGGTGATGGAACCAGAAGATGGAGAGCTAAAGATCAGTGTTCACCCTCAGACAACCACGAACGTCAGGCAGATATTGTGCTGCGCTGTTTTTAAAGTCATCACAGTCCCTGAGGACGCTAACATTGCATACCTGCACCGATGGTGCTGCTCTGACTTGTGCCACACTCCAGTTGTACATCTTTAAGTCACCTTATTCATGTCATATTTGTATTTTCTCTTAACTACAAATTGCCTCTTATGCAAATGACCCTTTTACCTACCAGAACCTGGCGGGTGTCAGAAGACTTAAAGTGTAAATAACCCTCTACCTGTAAAGAAAACTGTGCAGAGTGTGTGTTTGTGTGTGTTTGTGTGTTGGGGGGTTCCATAGGACTAACTACTATTTTCCTTCTGCATTAGTTTGACATTTCTGTAACCAAAACACAAACACATAAATGGAGGTTAATATGTACAGTAAATATCTTAACAAACATTGTTATTGGAGTCTGACAACAGTAAATATGCCAGAAGAAATGCAGCTGAGGTCACGTGTGAGGAGTAAGCCTTCTTCTTTGCCTCTAGCTGGGTGCTGTATGAGAAACCAAACTTTAAAGGAGAAAAGATCGCCCTGGATGAGGGAGACATAGAGATCACGTCACCCTTCAGCCCCGAAGAGCCTCAGCAGAACGGGCATGAGGAGGGGGCCCAGAACGGAGCAGACAAGCACAGGTTCATCATTGGATCCATCCGAAGAGCCGTCAGAGTAAGACAGCTCCTAATGCTTCATGGTGGATGTATCTGACCTGTAATCAGAAGATAGTCCCTTTCTGGACTTTCTAGACCAGGGGTCTCCAGGTCCCCCCCAGGGGTCTCCAGATCCCCCCCAGGGGTCTCCAGGTCCCAGGGGTCTCTAGGTCCCCCCCAGGGGTCCGTGAGGCTGCAGGTTCTGGTCCAACCCAGCAGCAGCAGCACCAGACTGGACTCACTTCATCAACTCATCTGAGTCTTCAACAGCTGACTGGTCAAACTGGGCGAGCTGGACTGGTGGAACCAGAACCTGCAGCCACATGGCCCTTTGGGGAATAGTCTGGAGGCCCCGGGTCTAGACCAGTCCCTTTCTAGACTTTCTGTCTGCTTGTTCTAATGCTGAAAGGCCATTTTCTAAGATGATGTGGCTCCATCTAGTGGTGAACTGGTATTTTGACCAGCTGTGAATGTAAAGTGTATGTAGGTCTCTGACAGCTTGAAACATGCTGACATGGTGGTAACTCCGGGCAGTATTGGTTCAGTAATAATAACACATCAGAATCGTCGATAGAGTTCATTTAATTTGTACAGGATGATTCATTTTTAGAACTTTGCAATCATCAATCATTGTAACTGGCTAAACTGTTTATATTGGCCTTATATTGGTTTATTTTGAGCTCTGAATGATGCCCCCACCCAAAGAAAAACCCAGTGTGATTCATCTGAGGGAATGAAATGATTGTGTTTTCCTTAAAATGTGAATGATGCCTGTGTCACCTCAGGACTACAGTGTTCCAGAAATCAGTCTGTTCCCAGAGGAGAATGCAGAAGGCAAGAAGGTTGTCTTCAGAGACACATCGGAAGACGCCAGGATTTTTGGTCAGCCCATCAAAGCGAACTCCATCATCATCAACGCAGGACTGTGAGTTTAAGGCTGACGGTTGGAGGCCTCAGAAGGGCCACATCACCGTTTACGTGGGTCTCCTCTCCTGCTCAGGTGGCTTGTGTACGCACACCCTTCCTTCCAGGGTGCACCACGTGTGCTGGAGGTGGGCGGGTACAGCAACCCCGCCGCCTGGGGAGTGGATCAGCCCTACGTGGGATCACTTCATCCGCTCAAAATCGTAAATACCGCAGCGTACAGGCGGAAACGTTGGTGTTTGCAGCGGCATTTTCACGTGTTTCCTGTATGTTTGCCCACAGGGTGAACCGAGACTGGAAAACGCCAGCGAGCCCAAAGTGCGTGATATTGGTCTGAAAATAATGTGGGATATATGAAGCATTCCGCTTTTAAATAAGGCTTCTTCTGTGTGTGAAGTTGGTGATCTATGACAAGCCCTACTTCAGTGGAAAATCAAGGACCATCACCAGCAGCATGAGAGACTTCATGACCAGGACAGACAGCCAGCAGATGACCTTCATGTACAGCGTCGGCTCCCTCAAAGTGCTGGGAGGGATGTGAGTGCTGCCTCGCCTATGAAAGGCTCCGGCTTTTGTTCGCATGATTACCGACGCAGATATGCATCTTTCCACTTTGACCTCACGGCTCTGTGTCCTTTAGCTGGGTGGGCTACGAAAAGGAGGGCTATCGGGGTCACCAGTACCTCCTGGAGGAGGGCGAGTACCACGACTGGAGGGTGTGGGGAGGCTGCGACTCTGAGCTGCGCTCGGTCTCCGTTATCCGGGCGGTAGGTTGGACGTTACGACCGTTGGTGACGACCGTCACGCGGAGCTTCTTCGGCGTGAATGAGCTGCTTTGCCTGCTCGCCCGCAGGACCTGAGTGACCCGTTGCTGGTGATGGTGGAGCTGCCGTTCGACGACGGGGAGGGTGAACAGGACGGGAACACGTTCGAGGTGACTGAGGCCATCCCTGATGTCGAGCTCTTCAACTACAAGACCAACACGCGCTCCATCCACGTGGTCAGCGGGGCGTAAGTCATCACGCGCTCCCTGTGCTCCTTGTGACTGCGACAGAGCGCTCAGCTTTCATAATGTCCCTCAGATGGGTCGCCTACTCTCACGTGGACTTCTCGGGGAACCAGTACATCTTAGAGAAAGGCTTCTACAATAACTGTGCAGACTGGGGTTCCCAAGACAACCGCATCTGCTCATTACAGCCCGTCCTCATGGTGAGATCCATTAAACGTCATTTAATGAGAATGATTTGGTTATTTAATGTAATCACTCGCCTTTTCGTTTTGATTTCAGGCTCTTGGTACCAAAGTTTTGAATGAGGTAATGATCCTTTTCATACACATGAACCTACATGGTGAATATCAGCATTTGAATTGGATCACAGAAATTTCATTTTACAGGAGGATGGATGTAAAAAGCACGGAGAAATTGTGTAAAGTTATGAAAGCAGTAGATGGCTTAAAAAAAGCTGATCAAACTAAAAATTCAAGCATCTTTACTGCCCCCTACTGGTGGATTATAAATTGTGTTTGGGGTTTGACTTTTTGTCTTTATTATTTATGACAGCATACAGTCAGTCTTTTATTCATAATTCTTACGTCTGTGTCACGTCCTCAGAGCACAAAGCTAAAATAATACAAATAATTAAACATGAGGTTTATTGTGTGTGATGATGTCACAAAGAAGCAACACAAAATTGGAGGGAAGGTGCTTTTACACAAACATGCATCCGAAGTGTGTTACTCTGTTTCCTGTCAGGTGATATTATATTCGGAGCCAGACTTTCGGGGCGAGTGTCAGGTCTTTGACAGAAACCAGGAAGCCGTGTCAGAAAAGTTCCTCACAAAGTCCTGCCGAGTGTCCGGAGGAAGGTGAGAGCATCTTCCCTACGGTCCAGTTATTCCCGTCTGTCGTCGCCTCTGGGTGAATGAGAAAGTGTGTAAATGTGTGCGATCGTGTCTGTTTCTCAGCTGGGTGATCTACGAGGAGGAGAACTACTCGGGGAGCTTGTATGTCTTATCTGAGGGAGATTATCCAAATGTGTCCAGCATGGGATGTCCGCCCAGCTTCACCATCCACTCAGTGAAGACTGTGCCTGTGGTGAGATATCAAACACACACACACACACACACACACACACATACACATACAATGAAAACACCGTGTTGTTGCCAGAGTGTTCCCTGAACTTCCACCTGTCTTCTGTCCAGACCTTCACCGTTCCCTCCATCTCACTGTTCAGCCTGGAGTGTCTGGAAGGCCGAGAGATCACCACGGAGACGGAGATCACCAGCATGGTGGAAGAGGGCTTCAACAACCACATCCTGTCCGTCAGAGTCAACAGCGGCTGGTGAGGTGGCGCTTGTCTCCACCGCTGCGCCTCGTCCAAGCAGCACGCTCATGCGCCTCTCTGCCTCTGCAGCTGGGTGATATGTGAGCACAGCAACTACAGGGGGCGCCAGTTCTTCCTGGAACCAATAGAAATCACCAACTGGCTGAAGTTCAGCTCTTTACAGACTGTTGGCTCACTGTTCCCAGTCAGACAGGTTCGTTTTATGGACACTTTTTACAGCCTGCGTAAACACAAATGTAATCACCCGATTGGTAACAACAATGCAAACGTGGTCACGCCTGTCTGGCGCTTGAAGAGAGTGTTAACAGTGCGGTCGCGGCGGTCCAGACACACGTTGTCTCTCATCATCTCGTCCTCTGTTGGGGCCTCCTGACGGTCCAACAGGGTCATTTAGCCCCCAGGTCCTTCATGATGTCCTCCCACCTTAGCTGCACCTACAAAAGCATGCTGTTTACCCATTGGATGTACGGCTTTTCCTAAATAAAAAAAGAGGTGTTTTTCTAACACAAACACTCAAACTTGTACTGAAACTGCCTGCAGTTTGACTTTTGCCTCCTTATTTACAACGTTACATAATCATCCATGAAATGTTTTTCTTCTGCAGAAACGGCGCTTTTTCCGCATCAAGAACAGAGAGCGAGGCCATTTCATGTCCGTCCAGGGCGGCGTGGACGAGATGAAATCAGGGCGCGTGGTGGTGAGTGCTCACGTGGAACCCATGAGTGACATCTGGTACTACCAGGATGGGCTCCTAAAGAACAAGGTAACGCTGAGATGACTTGAACGTCGGCGGCTTCTGAGATTATGACGGCGTTTGGGGACGGGTCACCTGACCACGGGTCACATGTGAATGTTGCAGCTGATCTCAACCATGAGCCTTCAGGTCATGGGCGCCATCGAGCCGGCGGCCAAGGCCGTCCTGTGGTCAGAGACCCGGCAGCCCATCCAGATGTGGACCACCCAGATGAACGGCCCCATCCAGAGCGTCACGTTCCCTGGCATGGTGCTGGATGTGAAAGGTACCAGGACCAGGTCTCCTACGAACCATTGACCAGTCTGAGAGGAACAGTTAAAGCTAATTCATTCTCTTTTCTTCAGGTGGCAAAACATACGACAAGGACCATTTGGTGATCATGCCAGAGAGCGAGGAGAGACCGAGTCAACAATGGGAAATAGAACTGCTCTAAAACCAGTCGGACCACTTCAGATACACTGGAAACCAGTCTGTGATGGAGGGAAGCTCCCTGAACTCCTGCAACACTGTGAATGAAGTCACAGGGGAGCTGTCGCACAGGGCTCAGGGCTGCACGTTTGTCTTCATTTCTGCTTTCTGATGAAAGTGTGACGTGGAAGAGCTTGTCTGGCTCTGGTTGCTGGAGCCACAGCTCCAACTGGAAACGCATGGACCAAGTACTGAACCCCTGCATGTAAATAGGCACGTAGAATGCTGATTTGGATGCGGTTCCACTTTTTTCCAGGGCTTTGACTTTGACCTTTTATCCAACATAAATGTTTAACAAAAATTTGGGTATTCAAACTTTGACCTTCTTGTTTGGACGATTTCAGATTTAACCGAAGCAGCCGTAGTTAATCATAAAACTTAAAAAATTAGGCTACTGGCATCTGATGGGGAGTGAAGCCAAGTGATCGGTAAAACACAAAACTGTTCATGAAATGTGTGAGCAGTGAGCAGTTACTTCTGTGAAATGGTAAATTGTTACTTTGTCATTTGTGTGTTAATATTTAAGTTGTAAAATGTTTTAGAGGGCATGGTTTTAGGATCAGAAAAAGTAAAATAAAAGAAACCTGACTAAAGAATTGTCTAATCTTTAAAAAAAAGCTGAGTGCATTTTCTACAAAAATCTATTTACAGATTATTATATTGTCCTATGGATATATTAATGTAATGTAATGATAAAAAAAAAACTGGTTTAGATATTCCAGAGTTGTGTGTGTGTGTGTGTCTGTGTGTGTGTGTGTGTACTGAGCACATAGCTGACCTTGTTAAAGCTCTTTTCTCTCCTCAGACGTGTCGACCTTTTAGACCTTGTGTGTGTGAGAGTGTGTGTGTCTGTCTGTGTCTTCAGCTCATTGAAAATACACTTTTCCAAGATTAATGTTTTTTTTTACACATTTTTAGACCCATAGATGTAAAAGAAATCAGATGAATGTGTGGACATGCATGTGCCATTATCTGATAAATGTGCTTATCACAACTCATTTGTATGGTCATGGAGAAGTGCTCATGGTTTCAGGACTCTGACTCATTTAGGTGGCGCCTCCTTCCTCTGCACTCATGATTGTCCCGCCAAAGCCCAAAGCCAGATCTTCATGTGACCCTTTTACATTTGTCATCTGGTCTCAGGTGGAACAACTTGAGGTGTTAACTATGATCACTTCAGTGGACGAGGAGAGGAGAGGGAGAAGAGGAGAGGAAGAAGAGAGAAGAGGAGAGGAAGAGAATAGGTGAGGAGAGGAAGAAAGGACAGGAGGAGAAGAAGTGAGGAGAGGAAGACGAGGAGAGAGCAAGGAGGGTCTGATCTCCATATGTGTGGAAATGCTGCGTGGCTCTGATCCCCTGATCAAGGCCTTGATGTCCACCACGAGACTGGAATGATTACTTTGGTGTATTTCTGGAGAAAAGAGATTCCTCACACGGCGTTTGATGAGATGAGTGTAAATGTTAGCGCAGGCTGCTGTAGAGGAGCACATCCAACAGTCTCTAACAGACATTTGGTCCGTGTGCTCAGCTGCACTGTGTTTTTGAGAGAGAGTTTCTTTTGTCTTTCCCCAGGCAGCCCCCCAAACACGTTATACCTGTTCTGTCTTTAGTTTTATTCTATATTCACGAACGTACAAATTTACATACATTACTTTTGTGTGATGATGGATGTCGCACTGTGTTTGGTGTAACGTGAACCTCCAGGGTGAATTATACTCCACCATTCCTCTATCACAAATGTGCTTCATCTGTTCATACTTTCATCAAATTATTGTCAATATCCATGTAATTATTATATATTTCAGCAATTCAAAGCACAACAGACGTGAGAATCCTCACCAGAACGGTTGTGCTTGTGACTGTTTGTAAAGGAAACTGTGTATTCGTGCATTCCTTCATTTCTGACTCCTGTATTTCGTACCTTGAGGGTGAACATTCTCCTCTCTGATGCTCTGCAGAGCTCCGTTTGTGTAGACGTGGAGCTACCGTGACCATGAAACAAGAGAAGTGTTGCTGGAGGTCAGCTTTACCTGTCCAGCACACGCTGGTGTCAGATTACAGCGAACAGCAGCTCAGATCCAGCTGTGTCTTCAGCACACTTCAGCACACTTTAGCAGAGCATTGGGACTCAAAAGGCTCGAGGAGAGTTTGGATATTATCCCTGGAATCAGAACTGGAGGTGAGAGGAAAAGCTCTTTTGTCTCTGTCAAACTGGTTTTTCCCAGTTATTTTTCCTGCGCTCCACATTTGTCTCTCTGACTAAGGCAACATATTTTATTATTACTCAGCAATATTTTACATTGCTGAGCAAAGAAAACAGTTCCTCCAGAGTTTATACGTGAAACAGTCACCATGTGGCTCAGGAAGATTCAATCATCAGCAAACCAGACCGTCTGGATTCCTGCTCTGCTGGGAATGCCACTGTTTGACTCCTGGATTTCGGTGGGAAGGGCTTGGAGCAGTAACAGAGGCGCCGTGAAACACATTGGTGGAGGGTTTGACAGACAGACAGGTGGGCTGTGGCGGTGGAGGAAGGGTGGGACTAAGAGTCCGAGCTGATTATGAGCAGGTAGTAAAAAGAAGCTAGAGCGTCTGCAGCTGTCCCCACCTGCTCCAGGTCAGAGAAATAAACGTTCTTTATCTAATTATAAGTGATCATTTTCATTGACAGTGAAGTTAATTTTGAGTTGTGGATGTGATTGTTATATTTTGTAATTGTGTGGATCTTTACTGTCTGCTTGTGTGGACTGTTTATGTCTTATTCAGTGTTGCTGCCCTGAGAACAACAGAATGGACCCTGAGTACTTCAAGTCCTGGGTGAGTTTATTGTCCCTCTGCTCTGACCTTTAACTGCTGCATGTTAGCTCACTCTTACAAAGGAGGCTGCTCCACTCACAGCAACTGGACTCTGGAAAACAAGAAAATTAAAAACATTCATGAATGTTAGGAGGCTAGTTAACACAGGTTTAACATATTCAAACTCGTGTTTGATTGCTGAACCTTTTGGCGCTTTCCCCAGAGTGAGTCGTGACACTTGAACATCTGATAAAGCTCCGTGTGTCCTGATTATCTGATATCATTCTGTTCTCATCTACAACACCCACGTGTGAGGCACGCACGGAATGTTCAAGGTTAATGACCACATTCAGGATGTAAATTTTAAGACCTCTTTAGACCTCTTTATGGAAGAATAAATATGTACATATATGTATATATGCGCACATATATATACTTGTGTGTATATAATACACACGTGTGTCTACATACACACAAATCTTACAAATAACCTGTATCCTGAAGGTAAAACGTTAAAGGGCAGGAAATGGAAAAGTTTGGAATCATACCTGTGTGAGTTATTCTCCTGAGCGGATTTCCTGGTGATGATAGCATCACTCACACTGTCAATCTTCACCCACCTCAAACAAAAGGAGCAGCGCGTGTTTGACATACTCTGAATTCAGTCACAATGAAAGCACCTCTCAACATCATGTAATGACACAGAAGTGAGCTTGGAGCTCTCTTTTGTTACCCTAATGATGGAACATTAGCATTCATACAGAACATGTCCTGGGGAACCCTTGGAACGATACGGCCCTTCTCCAATTTCCACCCAGAACGAGACGCCGTGGAGCTGCGGTCAGCGCTGGAGAAGAAAGGTGGGGTGTTCAGATCTGCTCTCCTGGGAGGACACACACATCTGTGAGTCATTCCTGAGACTCTAACATCATATTCCTCTGACTCAGATATTGTGACTCTGGTGAGGATCCTGACCAATCGCAGCAACACTCAGAGACAAGGCATCGCCAAGACATTTGAGGAGATTACACAAAAGGTGACGGTTCAGCTCAGTTTAACTTTAGAGGTTCAGGACGAGTTTGGCAGCATCTAAAAGAATCCATTTTGTTGTGCTTTGTACCGTAGCAGGCTACTGTCTCTCAAATGTGTTTGTTCGTCCTTTTGCTTGCTGCTCAAACATGATTTAGCTCAACGATAAAGGGCTGAAACACCACACCTTTGTTTAATGAGGGAGCACACGCACAAGTGAAAACTATTTCACTCTGGAAGTTTTTATTTGTGCCATTAACAAACTGCTTTTTAAAGCCTTTTCTTCAGCTGGAGCCATCTGTCATTCCTTATTTCTAATACAATAAAGCAGTTTGTTTTGTGCAAAGTACTTTTAAATTAATTTTAAAATAATAAATGGTGTTTCTTATACTATATTTAATAGTATAAGAAAGCATCCAAGAGTCAACATTTTATGCACAAATCAGTAGATTTTCCCTGCAAACAACAGCATTTAAGCAAACAGCAGGAAACTATTTATATATAGTATTAGAATTCTAATATTACCTCTGATGCAATGTGAAGTCATACCAGTCCCAAATAAGCATCACCTGGTGGGAAATTCTCACAGCTGACATTAAGAACGAGTCCAGGTAGATTCACGTATCAGGAACATGAACTAATAGTTCCAAACACTGACCTGAAGGATCCTCAGTGACTGATTACACAACAGCAACATTCACAATTACAGAAAAACCCTGAGATTTAAATACTTTTTAAATGCTTATAATGCACCCATAGGGCCTCATTTCTCTTGATCATGGTCAGTGAGGTAACTAAGAAGCAGGAATGATTCAATTCAATTCAATTCCATGCGGCACAACGCAATAATTGTGACTCCTGCAGGACCTGGAAGCTGCTGTGAAGAAGGCTGTGACTGGAGATCTAGCGGCTCTGCTGCTCAGCCTGCTGATGCCTCCTCAGGAACATGATGCTCACCGCCTTCAGCAGGCCATGGCGGTGAGTGTGCTGGCTGCATGCACGCTGATACCTGCTGGGGTGATTACGTGTGCATCCAGCCATGTCCCTGCATGTGTGTGTGTGTGTGTGTGTGTGTGTGCATGTGTGTGTGCAGGGTTTAGGTACAGACGAGGAGACGGTGATGGAGATCTTGTCCTTGCGGTCCAGAAAGCAGCTTGATGACATCAGTGCAGCGTACAGGTTTTGTGAGTGTCTCTGATTGTTGTGAAACTCACAAGTGTTGAATGTGAATGACTTGTTTGTGGCGTTTCCTGCTCTTCAGTGTACAAGAAGGATCTGGAGAAGGAACTGAGAGGAGAAACCAGCGGAGACTTTGCCAAGCTTGTGGTGGCATTACTCAATGTAACTATTTGTAACGTTGCCTTTAACTTTAATCCACTTTCATCACAAGCACTTCAGTAGCTGAGCAGGTTTGAGTACTTTTTGCTGGAGCTTTACTTGTCTTTTGTTACTTCTGCTCTTCTTACAGAAAGAATATGTTACTGGTTCTCTTCAAAGGGACGTGGAGGTATTTCATTAAATTGCACTTTTCTGCATTAATGTTGACACAGGTGAAACAGTTTATGGATTTATTACACACACATTACTCTGCTGTAATAGAATAATTGCATTCAATTCCTTCCATTAAAAAATGCCATAAACCCTGAATTTTAAAGTCTGTCCTAACATACTACAAAGAACATGGAATTGTGGTTTTCAAATACAACACCACATGTCATTTTTCTCCTTACATTCAGACTCTTCTAGCAGCTGTAAATGCTAAGAAAGCTGAGGGAGGAGCCTGGATTGACATGCTAACATCCAGAGACCCAGAGTATCTTCACAAAGGTGAGTCGTGTCAGGGACCAGCTGGTCGCTTTGGTGTCTTTAAGAGTCTTAGTTACTCTTCTGATGACCTCTGATCTCGTGTCCTCAGTCCTGATGGAGCTGGAGAGGGAGTGTGGACAGAACGTGGACCACGTCTTTGAGAAAAAGTTCTCGGGAGATTTTCGATTGGGTTTGAAAGTCTTAGGTAATATTTATTAAACGTAATTTGTTGGTGAATCATTCAATTCGATTCCATCATCATGCTTGTTCTGTTATTTATTTATGCTTTATTTCATGCTTTACATGACAGCACAGTGTATTCAAAGCCCGTACGCCTACCTCGCCAAAAGGCTGTCCAACACCAAGGTAATGTGGGCGTGTCAAACCGTTTTCATCCTTTAATTATTATGAGACACAACTGAGGCTCAAACTTGGTTCTGGCTTTCTCCAACACAAAATTCCATCATGTAGGTTCAAGAACCTTTGAGTAAAGGCCAAGAACGCAATAATAATTTCTTTCTTTTGACATGTTTAGATATTCTTTCTTTCTCTTTATCTCGTTTTATTTTCCAATTCATTTTTGTTCACGACAGTAAACACACGGCTAAACAGTCTTTAACATGCTGTCATCTGTATTTCTTGATCAAATAAAGTTCTCACAGTTGATCACATTCATCCACCACAAAGTTTTTTGGAATAACTTATAACTTATACTTAAATAAATTATTTAATCAGAAAGTTGCACTTGGTTTGTCTCAGGATAGAATTGTTCTCATTCACTGAACGTAAATCCAGCCTAAATTCCATCTTCCAGAGCTCGATCCTGCAGGGAATCATGGTGTCTCACAGCGAGGAAGATCTGCTGTGCATCCGGGTTGCCTATTTGAAACTAACAGGCACTTCTCTTTACACGTCCCTACAGGTGGGTCACGCAAAGTGTAATAGGTTAGGGTTTTTTATATACTTATATGAGACTTTTCAAGAACAGCGTGGCGTCATACAACTTTCACACATTTCCCATTCTGTCCAACAGAAGCAGTTCAGAGGAGATCATCTCCAGGCGCTGCTGGGCGTCTGTCGATCAGAAGACTGAACAGCAACGTTTTTTAAAAATATTTATGGAATATGAAATATTTCTCTTTTTTTCATGTTTCATACATCAGTTGTTTAATGTTTTGTGTGTTTCCCTTTTTTAATGGTGTGTTGTTAGATTTTGAGCTAAACTTTTGTATCTTTTGTGAGTTGTTAGAAATTCACAATTTGAGTAAAAATAGAGTGGAGTTGAAGTTTAAGTAAAAGCAAAAGTCAGCCATTGACGCTGCTCAAGTCTGCAGGTGAAACTATGGAAATAAATATATTACTAATTAAGTAAAATGAAACGTGACATCTGAACAAGTATATGCTATAAACTTAGAATTTGAAAAGGTTAGTTTTGTCTAAATTGTAACCGTAAACAAAATCAACCCCCCCAAAGAAAAATATTAATTTGTTATTTTGCAATATCGTTCTATGCTGGATAAAATACCAATAAATTGATCTCTTTCAAGCAGTGGGAGGTCCTATACATCCCTTCGTTGCATACAAACATTCCAAGCCTGGTGAGAAGGCATGTGCAGCTTGGGGTCAGAGAATTTGACAGCTGGTAAAAGAAAAGCAAGAATGCCCACAGTGCTCTGCCCAATAATTCCAATATCCACCTTCATTGTTGAGTAATGACTGAAACAATAAATAAATGAGTACTGATTGAAGGTGATCGTCTCCCAGGACCGACTTCCATTGAAGTTTCAGTAGATGATGTGAGCAAGTGGCCAGATATCCAGTGGCCCACTAATCTTAATTGAACTTCACTTAATAGTGCTACTTTAGTTATAGCATAAACTACTACTCAGCTCTGCTGGGCTTTATGAGTACAAGTCAAAGGTACCACTCTCTTTGCTGACCCCAAACTGCACGTGGCGTACTGCTTGAATGTCTATAAACTACTCAGAAATTGCTAAGTTTATTAAGTTTATTTCATATTTCTTACATGAGGTTCAGCTTCAGCTTCAAGTATTTTAATTACTGCACTTGAGCTATATTATTATCTACATCTACATAGAATCCATTTGAATGTCAGACTGCTTCATTAATTTGATTCAGTACACAGAGCAACGCAGGCAGAAGAGAAAACAGCAGAGAAGCTCGGTGGTCTGAAGCTTCACTGTTTTTGGTGGTTGTCTGAGTTGCTATTGTTGTATTGGAGGAGCCCACCGTGGTGGGGGTGGAGCCCACCGTGGTGGGGGTGGAGCCCACCGTGGTGGGGGTGGAGCTTAATATGGTGGAGGTGGAGCCCTTTGTGGTGGAGGTGGAGCCTAATATCGTGGTGGTGGAGCCCACCATGGTTGGGGTGGATCCCTTTGTGGTGAGGGTGGAGCCCACCATGGTGGTGGACCCCTTTGTGGAGGTGGCGCCCTTTGTGGTGGAGGTGGAGCCCACGATGGTGGTGGTGGAGCCCACCATGGTGGTGGAGCCCTTTGTGGTGGAGGTGGAGCCCACCGTGGTGGTGGAGCCCACCGTGGTGGAGGTGGAGCTCACGATGGTGGTGGTGAAGCCCAACGTGGTGGGAGTGGAGCCTAATATGGTAGAGGAGGTGGAGTCCACCGTGGTGGTGGAGCCCTTTGTGGTGAGGCTGGAGCTCACCATGGTGGTGGCCCCCTTTATGGAGGTGGAGCCCTTTGTGGTAGTGGAGCCCTCTGGGGTGGTGGAGCCCTCTGTGGTGGAGGTGGAGCCCACTGGGCTGGTAGTGGATCTCATTGTGGTGGGGGGTGGACTCATTTTAGTTGAGCCTGCTGTGATGAACTGCAATGATATAAATGATGATGGATGATCTTTAATAACAAACTGACATTGTGGCTGATGGTGTGCTATAGAAATCAAAACTAGTTTTACATAATCAGAACTTCTGTTCACAGGGTCTCATCCTCTGTTGAGTTACAAGTTCAAAATCTACATTGAGTAAGTGTGAATTTAGGTGTGACGTTGTACAGTTCCAGCCCACTCGAATTTATCTGAGAATAACATAAATATGAAGAATAACATAATTATGGAGATTCCATCATCTTTGTTTTAACCTCCTCAGACCTGAGCTCTCTCTCGATATGCATTTTTAATTTATCTTTGCTATTTAAGATTATTGAGACCTGAGGAAGTGTAAAGACTGAGAATCATGTTTTAACAATATTTTGAAACAAGTGGTTTTTGGGGACAATGATGTCCACATACAGGGACAATCAATCTAAATGTGTAATAATATAATGTTTATGGGTCCATGTATGTGGACATTTGGCTCCATACTAAGAAGAATTAGCTTTTATATGATAGGTGACCCATAGACAAACATTGTGTGTCCTTGTATTAATATATAGATGTTTTCCTTTTTTGTTTTGAAAAAGGAACTTTACAACACAGAAAAAAATAAATGCAAAAAAAATGATCTCGTTCAACTGGCTACTGATTTGAAAAATATAAAATAAACTATAAAATAAATACAATTTAAAAAAATTCTTTCTATCTTTCTATCTATCTATCTGTCTGTCTGTCTGTCTGTCTGTCTGTCTGTCTGTCTGTCTATCTATCTATCTATCTATCTATCTATCTATCTATCTATCTATCTATCTATCTATCTGTCTATCTATCTATCTGTCTATCTATCTATCTATCTATCTATCTATCTATCTATCTATCTATCTATCTATCATCTGTCTATCTATCTATCTATCTATTTGTCTATCTGTTTATCTCTCAGATCAGTGGTTTGAGAGCATGGAACACATAGACAAACATTGTGTGTCCTTGTATTAATATATAGATGTTTTCCTTTTTTGTTTTGAAAATGTTGCAACAAAAAGTCGTATTTGTGATTTTTTAGTTATAGACTAAACAAAAGTCACAATTTCGTATAAAAAGTTACCTTTGCCAGCAGCAATAGGATGCAGATTCTAACAGTCTTCATGGTGGACAGAGAAGACGAGGCAGAGACAATGAAGAGACGTTAGAATGTCCTGTGGATGTTCTCCTTCAGCCTTCAACCTCCGCCAACCACTTCTGGTAAAAGTCGAAGGAGAACTCTCACTAAAAGTACGCAAGATAAAAATGGGTGGGGGGAACTTATAATATGCAATATGCAATATTAGTGTTGTGGAAGAGGAAGTTGATTTCAGGATTTAGTCACCAATTTAAGTGACCAAGGCTGTGAAATATTAACTTATGAATCAAATGAAAAAAATCAAAAGAATTCAGAAACATGCTTTTAGGGAAAAACAGTGGGGTGAAGGGTTTATATATATTTATATTTTTATGGTGTTAACTGATGCAAATGGAAATTAAACATCCATCTATCTATCTGTCTGTCTGTCTGTCTGTCTGTCTGTCTGCCTGTCTGCCTGTCTATCTATCTATCTATCTATCTATCTATCTATCTATCTATCTATCTATCTATCTACCTATCTATCTGTCTATGCAACCATCCATCCTTCTTATTACCTCTACCTCAGAGGAGATTACATGACAGTCGGCGTTTATCTGTTTTGGACCAAAAGCATTTGTCTGTTGTTTGTGAACTTCTGATCAAATTTAATTATATCTACAGGAAGTGTTGATAATGGGAGAAGGAACAGATTATTACATAGTGATGTTCCTGATTCTAGAGGGACATTGACCTTTGATCAATATATTTTTTGAATGATTTTTTGGTGATGTTTACCTGGTCTGTCCTCTCTGAATGCTTTCCCAGTTGAACTTGGGTCCAGTTCCACACCTTTAAACTGCAAAACCCTACTAGTTAAATGACTCAACAGGAAAGAGAGAAAAATAATTTACTGCCTGTTGGAAAGTTACTTGTTCCTTAAACAAGGTAAATAATTAACAATATGATAAAAAAAAAAAAATTGCGAGACTATGAAAATCTTTTTCATCAGTCATGTGAAGTTATGCAGTGGACTTTGGACAGGCTTGTTATCATGTAATACATTTGTAAGAGGAAAGAATCAAGTGCACTTACTACCAGGAAGTATCTCTCTAATATTGCTGTAAAGAATATGACCCTGAAGAGTGACATTGATTATAATAACTGTCATTATTATTATAATTGCTGTTGTTATAATAATAATAATGTCCTCTTTATTTAATGGGGATTAAAACCAATTTAAATATTTGACTTTATTCAAATAGACTTACATCAAATCACACAATAACTTTTTTCAATGTCCGCATGGCTACATAAGAAACAGACAATTGCCTATATATATTTATTTATTCACTCTAATAAATGACAGAAGTATTCTGAGATGTTAGTTATACTTTAGGGAAAGCCAGAGGTGAGACCAAGTGACTATGACGATAAAAGAGTCCCTTCAGGATTGACCAGCCCGGATCTTTTCATTTTGAATACCGTCTTCATTTAATCTAATGCAGACGACGTCTCTCATGAGATTTATATTTAGTGTTAAGTTCAGTTAGATTTATGACTCAGGTTCCGTCCACACCTCTGGATATTCCAACCACAAACACAATAAGAGTAAGTTCTGCTTCTCCCTTTACAAAGCAGGCCCGTCAGTACCTCCAGGCCCGTCGCTACCTCCTGGGACGGCGAGGTCATGGAGGCGTTGGCTGTGGGCGTCGTTCCCACCCTGAGCCTCCAGGGAGCGCTCGTCGTTAAACTGCAGAGAGAAGCAGCCATCCAGCCAGCAGAGCGACGGGCCTGAGGCCACAGACCGCCGTGTCCTTCCTCTTTGTGACGGTGTCGACTCCCGACGTCACCACCGTCACTTGGGCCGTGCTGGTCCAGGTGCTTGGCACCGCGGTCTCTGCAGCTGTGGTCGCAGGGGTGTGGGTGTTGGTGCTGTAGGTTGACGTGGAGCTGTGGCCGTTGGTGACGGTGGTGGCGTTGGTGCCGGTGGTGGCGTTGGTGCCGGTGGTGGCGTTGGTGCCGGTGGTGGCGATGGTGACGGTGGTGGTGTTGGTGACGGTGCTGGTGTAGGTGGCGGTGGTGGCGTTGGTGGCAGTGCTGGTGTCAGTGGCAGTGGTGGCGGTGGTGGCGGTGGTGGCGGTGGTGGCGGTGGTGGCGGTGGTGCCAGTGGTGGTGCCAGTGGTGGCGGTGGTGCCAGTGGTGGTGCCAGTGGTGGCGGTGGTGGCGGTGGTGCCAGTGGTGGTGCCAGTGGTGGCGGTGGTGCCAGTGGTGGTGCCAGTGGTGCCGTTGGTGCCAGTGGTGCAGTTGGTGCCGATGGTGGTCATCTGTGTGGTGATGCTTGAACTAGCCTGTGTAAAAGAACATGGAGATGAAAACACATGATTTTTAAACAATATTGAGATATCATTTAGTACACCTCATTTCAATAATCCATTCTATACATACATATTAAATATTGTAGTCATAGCTCACATCAGGACATACATGTAAGATCTACATCTATCTTCTATATCCATGTCTGTTCCATAATAAAGAAAATTACCTCTGCTCTGATACTTCCCAACAGAAAGAAAAATAGCATCTTCAAGAACCTGTCCTTCATCTTGGATGTGAGATGTTTCTCCTTTTGAGGACAATATTGTATTAAATTCTCTTTTGTCAGGAACTCGCTCAGGGACTGACTTTGTAATATTGGGCTCCCAGAGGTTGGCCTTTTATAGATTTCTCACCTGATACCTGTTTCCATTCAGGAAGTCTGGTCTCGGTCTCCACCCAGCCAGAGACCACAAATGCAAAACTTGACAGTGGGCCCATTGAAATCACTGCCAATATGAAAGATCACTTCTTTCTGCTGCTTTGGTTCAGCAACAGACACCCAGTCACATGCCTGCGGCTTTCATTTCATGATAATTTTTTTGGCAACTGACAGTCACGATAGTGTTGAAAAAGCGCTCTAACTTTGTACGTTTCCAACATTTTCTAATTTCTAACATGCGATCACTAACAATGAAGTGCAGAAATTATTCTATATTAGGAACCACGTTTATTCTATATTAGGAACCACATTTTACTGAACTGAATGCAACGAGAAATGTCTGTGAAGGTGCTCATTCGTCCGGGTGGTGGTCATTCTGTTAGTTGAATAACAGCAACTGGACTGGTTAGGGTGAGTTTCACGAAGACGTTTCGCCTCTCTTCCAAGAGGCTTCATCGGTTCTGAATGAGAATGAGAAATCTCAACCAATAAAAGTTACAAAGTCTAATTTATCATTTAGAAATCTTTTATTATCGTAATAACACCTGGCTGCTACCACAATGTCAGACAGATGTGATTTATTGATAGGGTCAGTCACACACACACACACACACACACACACACACACACACACACACACACACACACACACACACCCACAGAGAGACACAGATGATCAGCACCGCTGAAACAACAGGAGGTTTCTTCAAACGACAGAAACCTGACACCATCTAATGATGATCCCACAGCTGAATAGCTCATAATCGACTCTCTTGTGCCAGCATGTCATTGCTCTTTCAGTTTCATTTCAGATTAACTTGTTAAAGATAGATTAACCTGTCTCCTAACAAACAGTTACTTCTAAATAGCAATCTTTTTAAAGGTTTAAATATAAAGTTTTGTTGTCTATGTGACTACATTAGCCTACATACATACACAAAACTGAGGTTGTTGTTTCATTGGTTTATTGTTGTTTATCTCCCATGGACAACAAGCACCTTTAAGGATTTAAAATCAGTCTTGTGGATGTTGACGTTGCTGTTGGACGTTCATGTCTGGGTCGAGTAGGCCAGGAGCAGCGCGGGCAGCAGCAGCAGCAGCCCGCAGGACCCAGACAGGCCCGGGGAACCTGCTTTTACTGTGGTGGCTGTTTGTGCCGTGATGGTCACGTTGCTGGTGCCCGTGGGGAGCAGGCTGGTGGACGATGATACTCCAGAAGACTCTGAGGTCTGCACGTTGGCTGACGTGGTTGCGGGTTGCGGTTTGGGCGTCGTCTGAGCGGGGGCCAAGGATGTGTTGGTTGTGCTGGGTGTTCTGGTTACGGTTGTCGCCTCCTGTCCCTGTGAACACCACCTCACCGTCACTGATGTGCGGACCAATTTGTGTTTTATAGTCAGTAATGACAATACTTGTGTTTGAACGTGTAGCTAAGCTTTTGAATCCTGTTCTTTTTCACCTCGTGTTTAATTGTTTACTTGGGCACAAGTCAGGACTTGGGTAATGTAAATATGCTTTCCATTCCGTCATATCGGTAAAGCACACCCTTGGATGAAGGTGTGTATGTGTGTGTGTGCGCCCGAGGGTTAGGGTTAGTGGTGTGCAAATATCAACGTGGCAAAAAGTCCGGAAATGCAGAATTCTGCCTTCGACTCAGGCGATAATTAATTACCACAACATGCAAAATGTCGACATTCATCAACTTTGCATATTGGTGCGGTTGGAAGAGGCTCGCGTTCATCTCTGACTCTCAGCATCTATTTGTTTTATTTGTCTCTTTATCTTCAACTTTAAAGTGTCAATCAAAGAACAGAGCTCTGAATAAATTGTTTCAATATTCCCTTCATTATATCTCATCCAAGGAAAATACACAAAAAGCTACTAAATACACAAAATTGGAGTTTACATTTTCCTGAATTTGCCTAGGCCTTGTGATGTATTTAAATTAAGATCTGCCTGATTTGACTTCGACTGAAAACAGAAAAAATGTCTCGTCTGTCTCTCTGGTTGGTGTTGCAGTAAATGTCTCTTACCTGAGTGGAGTGCAGGGACAAGAAGGCCAGGCACACACACAGAAGGAGGGTCTTTGCTGTCTCCATCCTCGAAGTAGCTGCTTTCCTTATGGCTGCCCACGCCCGTCTGCCTGCCCTTTTATAACAGCCAGCGTTCCAGAGCGCTGGTCATAATCAGCACCGCGGGGTAAATCAAACACACGCACAGGACCTCCTTAAATACGCCCAGTTTCACCTCCTTAAGTGTCCTAATGTTTAACATTGATTAGGTCATTTGAATTTCACCTTGATGCAGAAATTCAACACAAACAGTGAAAGATCAGCTCCGCTGCATCGGACTGGTCAAGCTATGATAAACACATTGTCGGGTCAGTGGTTGAACTTTTTTTACGGACTGGTCATGGTTGAGGATACGACGACTGGAACCAAATGAAAACTTGATCCGGGAGTGTTCAAGGACATCCTGGGGACATCCTGGACACGGCCATCTGACAGTCACCTTCATTAACTTGAATCCTTAATTCAATACAACATCTAAGGGTTTTTAATACACACATTTGTAAAGCTCATTGGTCATTTTGGTTAGAGAATATTGGATTATTTCACTTTTATTTCAGACACAACTTTCAGTATTTGTTCTTTATTTGCCACCACAAGAAAAAAGTCGGGATTATTTTGTCGTTGATTATCAACTATAATAACAATAATCATAATGTAGATTCTTCTGAAACTTACATTTTACCCACCTCTGCTCTATCACCACACAAAACACTCAAGTTGAGCATCACTTTAACCTCCTCAGACCTGGTGTCCACATATGTGGACATTATATTTTGGGTCACCTATAATGTAACAGCTAATTCTCCTTAGTATGGGGTCAAACGTCCACATACAAGGACATTAAACATTGTATTATTACAGATTTAGATTGTTTGTCCCTGCATGTGGACATAATGTTCCCCAAAAAACACTCATTTCAAAATATTATTAAAATATGATATGCTTGTCTTTATACTTCATCAGGTCCCAATAATCCTGACTAGTGAAGATAACTTAAGAATGCATATCAAAAAGAGCGCAGGTCTTAAGAGGTTAAACTAATAATTCATCGTCTGAGGACAGATGCTGTTATTAGCAGTTGTAAGAGTATTATTGTTTCCTGCCACTCTTGACTCTTGAATTAGAGAAGACATCACCACAACTCTGAGAGAAACCTATGAATTCTTCACATATTTCGCTTTCCAGTATCAACCAGTCATCAAACTGGGCTAACAAAGAGAGGGGAAAACGAGATAAAATGTGATATTGTGCGTCACATAAAAAGACAAAAATAAACACCAGTCAAGACTTCCTGGGCTGCTTTGATAGCGCAAGAATGCGATATTTATTTTTTCCCTTTTTGACCTCTGAAAAACCGTCGTTGCTGAAGTTTGCCGCCTCTTGTGAGCGTAACCTGGAGCAATCAGGGAAGAATGTCGCCTTCTGATGTCAGACTTTGATACTTTTGATGCTCTCTCGTC